>JBAJNP010008467.1:0-20177 GCA_036877545.1 Yasuhikotakia modesta
CCATGACCTCATGTTGCTAACACAACCTTCTACCACAACGCTCGTGGTCAGCTTGTACTTCAGGGCACTGAAGAAAGTTTGTTGTAACACCTGTTCCGTATGACACAGAGCAGATCAATAAACCTTATAAATCTTTCTCTCCTTTACTTGTTTCTCAGCCACAAAGCAGGATAAAGCTCAGTGCCCCGTATCCAAAGCCCTAATCGAGATGCCATACAGTAAACCCAGAGTACAGTGCGTCCTGACATTGCTGTAATCATGGAACAAGTTTCACACTCTTTCAAACTCAGGAGTTTTACTGTGAGCAAAGCCTAGAGACGTATTCAGACACACAGAGGGCAGCGTGCTACCTAATCAGGGTCTTGCATAATGTCCCACAATCACTGTGAGCGCATTACATGATAGTTCAGAGCTATAGTCTATAGAGTGGCAACTCAGCCAGACATTTAAATTAACAAGCAGAAGCTGAGAGTTAGAAATGAATAAAGAATTAGGGGTTCATTCTCTGGAGATTATAGAATGATTCATTCTCATTCTGTCCGAGTCTCTTATGTAACCACAGATGATATGTGTGTCTATATTAACTCTATATCATCTTTATCACTGTATTGTATTCAGATCCGTCATTGTTAAATGTAATGCTAGCATTCGAACAATTTGCATAGCTATACAATTATACATATCGAAACAGTATTTATTAGTAGCAATACAGGTGCATCAAACCCCTTTTAAATTTTTTCAAAATAAGGACGCCTGTATTATATTTGGAAGACAAGTACAAACATAATACATACACACAAAACAACACAACAGGCAGGAAGCGAAGGGGAAGATTGAGGAACATAAGTGCTGTTTGATTGACAGGAGACGTCCAGTAAGACTTGCCCAATGAGAGGGAAAATGCACCCTACTGCTCTAATATACACAAATACAATAATATGAACAAACCAATTGACACATACAAACACTACCAACATTTCTACACTTACATTTATGCAGATTTTATCCACAGCGATTTTATCCACAGTAAAACTATACTTTTACTGACAAAAAGTATAGCTTTACTTTTTTGTCAATTTTCCAACATTCATTGCGTTTGCAGATGCAATGGTTGGATAAACAGAGAGCCCCGCCCCCAAACTCTGCAATCTTATATCTTTTGTTGCATAGGGTCATTTAAACATTAAAAAACTTTTCTTGTATCTTTTCACACACAGCCTGTTGGAAAGAGGAAATTTTTGATCACAGAAACAGAGTTCGCTTAACTAAACAGAGCCGTCAGGGATGAGAAGAAATGACACAGAGTGTGAGGAAGCATTAGGAAAGAGAAGATGAGAGATAGAGAGAAAATTAGAAAGGGCAGGAATTAACTAAACTCAGTGAGGCTGGGTTAGAATGAAACAAAGTGTCATTTCACATCTAAGGTTTTACATTGAGGTGATAAAAGCTGCAAAATATGGACATAAGCCAGTAAACAACAAACAACACTCTTGTGATTCAGTTGCTATTTAATGAGGACATGAAGAGACACTAAATGACTGTTTCTCACCACGTGTTACTGACGGCCAGATGACTGATGATGACTGATGACAAATTCTGTGTGGAAATGATCCATTTTACATAATTTTCCATTTTGGTAACACTAATTAAGTCATTTGTTGTTTTTAAAATCAATCTCAGAAATGACTTTACCTTATAAACACAGTATTTTTACCATCATTTTGGCATTATGCATGTATAGAAATTATCTGCATTCATAGCACTATTAATAATAAAGTTTATTGGTGTCTACCTTATGAAAGCTGAAAATTAAAAAAAATTAAAAATTATGTTTAGAAGACAACGTTAATATTATGAGATAATAAAGTAAAGTTTGCAGACAGAAAAAAATACATTATGACAATAAAATTGTATATTTAGAGAAGTTACAATCCGTGTGGTATAAAGCCTTATGCATGCCATTTTATTCATGCAATATTATGCATGTTATGCATTTAAACACCACACTTTTCCATACATTTTTTCCATGCATTTCAAACACTATCATAAAATACAGTATCACATCTATAAAGCAAATACTGCTGGTCTGTCAAACTCTGATGAGATCTAAATCTCTCTACACTTATATATATTAATATTCTATGCCAAATATTCCCACAGAAACATAAACATTCAAAGAATCAGTGGGAAGATTCAGTCCGGCACACACACCTGCCCACACGCACCCGTGTATTTCCCATCCAATCGGTGGCAAAGAGTCAGGTATATGTAAGCCATTACTTTAGTTGGAGAGGCCAGGGTAATTATGGCTGGCATTTTGACAAGTGTTTGGTGGAGTGAAGGTCAACTGTGTCTGCGTGGGAGATCTATGCTAATCTGCCCAGCTGGAGCGCAGACGAGCAGCCCCTGCACAGCACTACTGCAATTACGGAGAGAGAGAAAGAGACAGCGAGCGTGTGAGCGAGAGACAGAAAGGAATGAGTGGGTGAGGAAGTAAACACAGCAGACATGTCAGAGATGTGGACGGATTTGAAGAAATGTCAGTTGGAAAATAAAGACTACATGAGATTGAAGGAGTACAAATCAGACAAGTAACCAGACTCTTAAACAGACGCTGGCTTAGTTTAACTTCCAGAAGAGAGGGAGAGGAAGATAAAGAGAAAAATAAATGAGGCTGTCACAAACCATCACCCTGTGAGAGCACGACTATTGTTGTTCTATAAGGTCACGGCCTACGACATGACACCATCTAGCTGTTTCCTGTCTTATAGCGTTTGGTCGCTTGCAATTTTCCCCTTGTTTTTCTCTTGACATTAACTTATTCTATGCAAGTATCTCTTTCTCGGTTTCTTTCTAGTTTTTTAGAAGGTGTGGATGGCCTTGACTGTGGTTTAGATTGTTCTCCCTGTGGGATGCGCCCATCAGGGTTTCATGATCCATCTGCCCTAACCTGTCCAGACTCCAACCCACCCAGGGTTCTCACGGCCTGGGCATCAGGGTCAAACCCTCAGAGACCCAGAAGACAAGGGGCAAGACAAAGATTGGACATCTCTCCACCCACCAGCCTGACACACCCTGATACCTTTACACACACACACACATACACACACACACAAATGTATATGATAATGTGTATGTATGTGTATTACTATAGGATATACAATTTTGTTGTGTATTTTTGACACCAGAAAAAGGAGTGATCCTTATTTTGGCTGTATGCAGAGCTAGGCTTTCTATTCTATTCTACTAAGTATTTGGAAACATTTTTTTAAATATATGCTTGCTTACTGAATACTCTTGCTTACTGAATACTCTCTTGGTCTCTTGTAGCTCTAACATCCAGACACTGAGACTGAAACAGCGCAGACACAGAGAAGCACATCCACTCTACATAAACTCAACGCACACTAACACAACTCCCACACAAACAATCCACTTTAAAGTGGCTGCAGCACAATGCATTCTGTTTCATCAAAAAGACTGATACGCAACTGTATGAATTTAGTATCGTCTGATCAGAGCATCATTAAAAATGCACTAGTGTACAACAGACTTTAATGAAGTCTCACCCAAAAGACAAATGATGATGCAGACTGACTCATTCTGAAAATGTAACTTCCAGTTTTTGAGAACGTCGTAACAAATGAACAGAATATATATTTGATGTTTGTAATTGTGCAATGTTGCAGCCAGCCTGCTGAAACATCTGCAGACAAATAAAAAATAGTCTCAATCTCAAATGCCACCGAAAAGAACTGACGTGAGATTTAAAAAAGTGAAACCAAATATTTCAATGGCTAGTAACTGTGACTACATAAAGACAAAACAAGCCATGTGAATGAACTGAAATTGCAAGAGGTGCAAGAGGACTGCAAGAGGTGAACGAGGAGGCAGGCAGAAATGAAACGTGACAAGCAAATAGAGTAAAGAAATCGCTTTAGAAAAATAAGAAAGTGTCCGAGGAATAGAGAGATGACACAATGTAACGTTACAGTGTGCAGTTTAGGATGCCATTTCATCAACACTTGGATGAATCAATGGCCCGGTAAATGATTGTGAAGGACACACACACACACACACACACACACACACACACACACACACAAAGCATTGGGTTCATCTTTTGTTTTGAGAGCAGGCAGGATTACCATATCCAACTCTTTTGTCCAAATCTTTCTTTCCAGATGAATAGAGTATAACAGCAAATTCCTCATTCCTAATGAAAGCCCCCCAGACCCCCCATAAAGCCCTTCAGTGGGTTGCAGTGTTGCTAGAAGCTTAGAAACTTGAGTAGAGCTTTACATTGAAACACAAAATCTCTGCCTGTACACACACACCCTTCATGCCATACCACCCATCTACACTGCTGTTCAATATTTGCATTTTAAAATATTAAAACTGTTCTATTATTTTAAAATTATTTAAATTATTAAATTATTTTAACACCTTTTCAGAGAGATTGATAACTCAAATTTATTATTTTTTAACTTAATATATAGCTCTCAAAAAACTGGAAAATGTTCTCTAAAAATATTAATATTAAAATGTAATACTGAAATATCTGTGATACTGCTTAAATATTATATTTCTGTTTTCCTCTTACACCATAAAAAACAGACAGAGAGACAGACAGAGAAACAGACAAACTGCCCCAAAAGAAAGACAGGAAGTTAAATGTAAGAAGATGCATTTGTGTTACACACAACAACAAAAACCAAACACATGGGAGCTGCTGTCAGTAACAGATGTCTGTGGCGGTACCAGAGGAATACTAGTAGATAAGTGTAATGCGTTCATTTCAGACACCAATGAAACCGTCTAGAGCTTATCCATTCTGTGAGTCTGAATGTAGGAGGGGGTGTAAATACAAAGGAACGCTCCTGTCTAATATGCTGATCCGAAACCTGTAGCGTTCTTTAATGTGTCCGGGTCAGTGGTACACTGGATTACACACAGAACTCTGTCTGTCATTGTCATTTGGTGCCGCGCCAGAAAACATCTTCATACACTCACAAATGATTGAATCCTGGGATGTTTATTGTAAGTAATACACCTGTGAGCCACTGTCCAATTACGACACACCTATTCACAATTCCATAATATTTAACAAGAAGCAAAATGAACTCATTCAAGCCGCTGTATGATCAAAAGTTCTTTCAGCAGCTCAATGAGGGTTCAGTATTTGTTGCCGGTTTTCTGTAAACACAGACCAGATTTAGTCATAAAGACACCATGCGAGCTACGGACCTAAAAACAAACATCTCACACAACAACAGTAACAACCCAAACATAATCTTCAATGCTTATGAGAAATCCAACACACTTCCATTGATCGCAAACACTGTGAAGCCGTTCTAATACCTTAGAGATGTATGTGATGTCAAAGGCACAGAAATAGGAATAAATGATTAGGTGCGATCAGTGATGTGTATACAAGAGTAATAAAGTGTGAGGGGAGATCCTCTCTGTTTAAATAAAGTAATAAATTGGTATTCAGGCACTAGGGTTTTCATTTATCTGCCGTGTGAGAGAGGCTGATCATGTTGACTTAACATTTTGTCTGACATTTGGGTCTGACGTGCCCAGCCATTAACTCTCTCAACATGCTACAAGAGGCTCTCAAAGGAGACTGCAGATACACTCATATATACACACACAAGCAAAAGTCCATATTCAAACCACAGCAACTGGACAAAACTGAAGCACATCACTGCAGATGTGAACAAACTTTAGCATATTCAGAATCAATCAAAAGTTGCCACAAAAAGTATAACTGTTGGAGAACTGAACTCGGCACTTCCACTACCAAGGTCAAAACACTGACAATCAAATAAAGAATAAAAAAATGTCTTTAAATGGAACTCGTGTACTGACTTGTTGGCAGTGTGTCATTTATTTTAGTATGAAGCAGTGAGAATTAACAACAGATATAAACCAAATAAAGAAAACAAACAAAAACCTGCAAAGACTTGGTAAATGCTAATAGGAATCCATGATGTTTTGATGCATATTGAGAATGCTTAGTTTTTGGAACAGTTATTTCAGGCCCAGGTTTGCACAGATTTCTACATTTAAAAAATCAGAGGTTAAGGGTCAAGGGTGGAGGAACTTGTTGGCACTGATCAGATAATATGACATTAGCTTTTTTGTTCATGTATTAGATAGCCACCGGCTCCCATGTAACCCCTTCACATCTGCATGAATCCGTTTTCCTAGAAGCAATTCTGATGGATCAAGGGAAAACACGCCTTATGATGTCAAATTCTTTTTTCTTTCATTTTCACCCTCTCTTTTGTGCATTAAAGATCAAATATAAAATCCTGCGTGTTGAATGTTAAAGAAGTGAAGCAGGGCTGGAGTCAATTCTGAGTCAGTTTATGAATTAAACTCAAATCCTTTGTAAGCTTGAATGATGAGACAACGCTGCAGTAACATTCCTAAAATCCATAATGCAAACAAGGTTCAATCAAAAGGCAAGGTCAGTACAGCGCTGTACAGGCTAATACCTAACATTTACACACCAACATCCAACAGATAATATGTAACTAGAGCAATTGTCCCTACTCTTCATAACACACACACAGTTTATAAAGCCATGATAAAAATAAAGAGAAAGTGACATGTATTTGTCAGTTACAGTTACCCATATCCGAAATGTGACCTCTGCATTTAACCTATCCTTTGTGAGGAGTTAACACACACTGCACACAAGTCCTAAGCACACACACACGCACAC
Organism: Yasuhikotakia modesta; assembly: GCA_036877545.1. Classification (NCBI taxonomy): domain Eukaryota; kingdom Metazoa; phylum Chordata; class Actinopteri; order Cypriniformes; family Botiidae; genus Yasuhikotakia; species Yasuhikotakia modesta. The sequence continues at coordinate 6,737 of JBAJNP010008467.1, forward strand.
ACACACACACAAACACACCTGGAGCAGTGGGCAGCTATCACTGCAGTGCCTGGGAGCAGTCTGGGGTTAGGTGCCTTGCTCAAGAGCACTTCAGTTGCTACCTGACAGCAACCTACTGCTTACAAGCTCGAACCAGCAACCTACTGCTTACAAGCCTGACTCCTTAACAAGTAGACCACAACTGCCCTCTACCAAAAATATTGGTAGAAGACACCAGTGGTAAGATGGAATAGAGTAAAATTGATACTGATTCTGAAAATTGATATCAAACCGTTAATATGCTATCTCACACTTATTTCCAGTAAGATGCTACACGCACATCTGTGCTAATCACATTACTGTGATTCTACAACACCAAAGCTTGCCTGAACCTGAAAGGCCAAGCTTTGTAAATGTTAAAAATTCTGTAGCTGCTCACTGCTGCATGTGTTATTCATGCATTTATTTGCTGGTCTAAAAATGGGGGTTTAAACCTTGAAAAATAACTACTGCTGCAGTCAAGGACGTGGCAATGTGAGAATATTCTTCCCCAATATGATTCAAATGATCTGAACAGCAACAGGAATGTAGTAATGGAATTAGTGTTCTGGGTGTGTGAGTACCTGCCACTCTGGCTAGCTGGGCCGTGCTGATGTTTTGAGCATTGGGTCGCACCCGAAAGGTTACTGCTGGACCCAGAACCCTGAGGGACACAAACAATAAAGACAGAGAGACAGATATCAGAAGAAAATCACAAGTGATGGGGAGTAAAAATACTGTTGCAATGTTGTTGTAAAATCATGAACATTTTGTACGGAATATTTCTGCAGGCAATTCAAGCCCCTTGACTTTATTTATTAAGCAAAAACAGAAGACCACTTGGGAACAGTGATTTTTGGTTAATTTCCTCATGACAGATTTCTGCCATCAACATCCCTCTCTGCTTTTGACACAATTTGACATATTTTTCCCCCTGTGAAATCAATCCTCACAGGACACCTGATGTTGCCGAGGTAGCCTGAACTGTTTAGTGATTTTAATGAATTCAGCAAAAAGAAATGAATGAATAAAGTCACACACACAAAAAATGCTCTTTAAAAATGTGTTATTTAAGGCATCCTGGACGTTGGATCTGAATATCTTTACATCACTTCAATTATTTATCTAGAAACAGTGCAATTGAGTGATGGCATTTTGAACGCAACTGGCATTTGTGACCGTGCCAAACAGCTGTTTCGGGGGAGACCCTGACAGCATGCCTCATTCATTTATCTATTCTAACAGAGATTTCTGTGAAGTATAACATTTCATGGTGAATTGCTCCTTCAAAGGGGACGAAAATTATTTTTACAAAAAGGCTAAGACTAAGGCAAAAAATATTCAAAACTGCGATTTTCATAGTAGAGTTAAAACATCGTCACACAACTAGAAACATGAACCCTTGGGTAAAGAAAGGAAGAAGACAGATTAAAAACCAATAAACAGCAGACTACCATGACTGCAACACAGACCTAACCGTTTATCTACCCCATTCAATACTGAAAACATGTCTGTGTGTTATACACTGAAGTATAGGGTGAGTGCAATGGCTGTCTCCAGGTCTAACAAGGGACATTCTCGGTTCCTGATCCTAAAGCAGATGCATTTATCTGGGACACGAATCTGAAGGTGCTCCCACTGCAGACTAAGGTGAGGTGGAGGTCATTATAGGAGAGAAAAAAATGACAAAAAGTGAATAGTGAAGAAAATGAAAGAGAAAAGGAAAGAGAGGTGGAAGATTGACGGAATGGATCTGTCACCAGAACAAAATCCCATTCACACTTCAGCAGGAGGTGAGAGAAAGTCAGAGGTAACCTCCAGTCATTCTCTGTTAAACACACACACACACACACACACACCTAAATGGGGATAATTCCTAAACTGTTATTGTTTCATACACAGTTAGGTATAAACAACATAATCTTAATCATCTAACAATGTTCTTACACAGTTTGAATACACTATCCCATCACCCTGCTACACTAATTTCCCCTATTGTTTGTGCTCCACTGTACATCACACACACACACACCTCTGATCAGGTTATGTTTATATATTATTGTGATGACACTGTGCTGTTAAAGCTACATAAACACAACAGCCCACAACACCATAATGCCATTGATAAGCTATCAATTGCATATTAATGAAAGTGTGTTTCTCTGCCCCCTACTGTCTGCACTATGATCAGCCCTGACTCTGTGAGACACTCACTGTATTCATAACACAAAGCCTAAACTTGGCAGCATTGTGTTTGTGTTGGTGCTGTTTGTGTGTGTGTGTTAGTCTAATGTTTTAAAAATGTGTTTAAAAAAAGTATGGATAGTGTTCATATAGCCAAGCAATACGTTTATTCCTAAAAACTGAGTGTATTGAATGTTTTTTATTTTTATTATTTTATTTTATTTAAAATAATACTTTGTTACCTAATGGAAATGGGGGAATTATAAAAATGTTTGTACAAACTAAAATTGTTGACTAAAACATGTGGCAACTAGCCCTGGTCTCCCTTATATGATTATATGAGTTGTAGCTCACAGAGCTAAAATTGTTTGTCTAGCATGCAATGTGGTTTTACCAACTTTGTAGAACTCATCTTCAGCTCAAATAAAATGTTATTATGTTTTATATGTTAATGTTTTACGAGTGTGTAGTATTGAGTATATCTTTCCATTATTTTTGAAACTAGATAAAAAGCAAGAGATCACAAAAGGTACATTAGCATTCACCTGCCTGAATAAACCATCATTTGAAAGAGGAAATTAATCAAACATGCACACAGTTTACCTGGCCTGTGTCCAACGCACACAATAATTTCACAAAGACACTGTCAGCCTCTTTGCTTTAAAAGCATATCTTCAGCAAAATATTGTGTATATCTTCACTCTTACCAGGACAGAAACTTACACAAGAAGTGAAAGAGTTCTTCAGCTACTGATAACACTACTTTTCATTAATACATTTACATTACTGTACCAAAACACCACTTCAGGAGAAAGAGACAGAGAGAGAGAGATAGAGCACTATGGTAATACATTTTTACAGTAATAGACATGCCAAAAACAATTGAAATGCAATTCAGGAATTTAAAATTAGCAACTGAATTAATTGCCTTTACATAAAAAATACATTTTCTTTATCCTTGTCTTGTGTAGAAGTTCTTGGCTTCAATTATGAAGTGTGGGAGACTAATTAAACCACTACACTACATTTCTCATGCTAAGATTCTCAGCTATATACTACAGGCAGAAAGTTGCCTTTCATCTCTGCAGTCTCACTCAGAACAGCAGTTATCATTAGAATGTTGTCTAATTGAACTGAAGCGCACCGCTGCATGCAGGTCAAGACAACACACTCCTACACATTCTCTCCCTCTCTTTCTCTCTCTAAACCATCTATACAAAACATGAACTTCTATGTAAAGAATTCAGAGCGTACTCATAAATCACTGAGCTGTCACTGAAAACGGCTACCCAGATCAAAAAAACTATATTGCAAAATGGAAAAAAACAACACACATCCACAGGTTGTGTGTTTCATTATCATCATTAGTGTGTGGACCAGCATGAGACTGTGTCTTTAATGTGTGTGTGTGTGTGTAAAAGAGAGAGAGAGACTTACGAGAGCTGCAGAAAATCTGTTACACGAAGGTTGACTCTCTCAGCTAAAAGCTCCATAAGGTTTAGACCTTGATCAGTGGACAGAGAACTAGATAAGACCAAAAATAAAAAGAAAAAAAAGAGATGGATGGACAGACAGAGAGCAAAGTCAAATATAAATGTGATATAATTTTACATTTTCAGGAAACATTTTCAGTGGTGAAGTTGCTGCTACGATGCTAGGGTGTTGTGAGAGATTGCAAGGGTGTTGCTAGGTGGTTGCTAGGCTCTTCTGTGTGGTTGATTGTCAGCAGAGCCCATTTCCACAGCCTCTCCAGCTGTGCGGCGCATTGTGAGTGTGACGGAGCACAAACACGGCTCTGATTGGCTGCGATTTGCGTTTGATTGTATCATTACGCTGCATTTCAAGGTCAGTGTGGACAGACCAGTATCTTGTCACTGAAATCTTTTCGTATCACGGCTAGTCAGGCCAAGTGTAATGTGGGTTATGTTCAAACCCAACCCCTCAAATGAGCAACAGTAATGTAGGCTTGCCTTAAAACACCACTTAACACCTTTAACACCAATCTTACATTTAAATTGTTCAAAATGTGAAGCCTGTAGGCAATACTGTAGGTGAGAACATTCAAACAACAGCACATCTGAAAACAGCCAGTGAATACTGTGTAGGGAAAAATATTACAACACAGAGACATATCAGTGAACAGAACACACAGGGTGAATAGAGAGAACATGAAACACAAGCGAATGGGACACAGGTGGCCTGTATGCTTTGATATATCACCTGTATTTTCCAGCAATGAGGCAAACAATAAGGTGTAAATGGAATTCCTCTGGAGTGTGATGTTTTTATGATATGGCCACACCATACACACACATCTGTGCATGTGCAAATACACAGTGACTTAGAAACACTAGCCTTAAGAATATGCATTCAAATGGAGAAATATACACACTGGACTGTCTGTAAGATAAATCTCCTTCCAAGTTTCTCCTTCTACACAGCAGATGTAGATGGCACTATATTTTGCTTTGGAGATGCGCACACGCACACAAACACATACATACACAAGAAAAAGACAACCTGTTCTAGTTGTCTATACTAGTTATTAGTTAATAAACAGAAAACACAACACATTACACAACATTTTTGTACACGTATTTGTTCCCTACAGCGTTTTTTGTTAATATATCTTTTCATACTTACTCTTCAGTGACAATGTAGCCAAAGTCTCCGTCGTGTGGGTCTGAATACGCTGCGACATTCACCTCCAATCTCACACCCTTCTTTTGCACCTCCTCTTTATCCATGGAGCCTTTCTGTGTCGCTTTTCCCGGTTGAACCTCTGGCTTCATTTCCGGGAAGACTTCCGAACTGTGGATCCACTGTTCTACCTCAGCGTCCACCAGTGGGTCTAGATCCAAAGTGTCAGGTTCCATTTTCTTCCTCATCAGGTCCAGTTCTGTTTGTGTTGTCCGACTTTGGACGTTCTCCAAACTAGCTCTCACTGGGCTTCCAGCATTTGGCTGGTCAATGTATCGCAGAAAAGGCTCTTGGGCTCGGGAGAGACCAGCAGATTTAGTGCCAGAGTTCTGATCCAGGAACTCCAGCAGCTGGCTAATAAACCCTTTGTCCTGGAAACAGAAAGTGACATTGGGGATTCCAATGACTTCATGTGAGGTACATGAGTCACATGACCCAATGCATCTTACCTTCCCATCAGATTTAAGGGCACCTTCTTCAGTTTGTGTTGCTGTAAATAAAAGTTAAAATACAAGGATATAATGTCTTTGTTTATTGTCCTTCTATACAAAAAACCCTTAACCCTCCTATTATCCTCAATTTAAAGACCCCAGCAATTTAAACCTCCAGAATATGATTTTTACCCAAGTTTGTGTGTCAAATACTTTGTTTATTTGTTTACTACCTAAAGAGCCATTAAATAAGCCGAAAAATGATGCCAACCAATTTAGAGGAATTTAGAGACGTTAAACATTGAATGGGGTCAAACTGACCCCAAAGATAATAGGAGGGTTAAGATGTTCACTAGATATAATTAATCCACCTTTAACTCAAAAAGCCTCAATGTCAAGGTGACCAAATTTCTCCTCAACCTGAGATCATGAAACTCCTGGTACCTGCTGGTGTGGTTGCATCCTCAGCTTTTTCCACCTGATTCACCTGCTTCTCAGGTTCTCTCTTCACCTCATTGTCTGGCCTTTTAACCTGTGTGACCGCTGTACCTTTGACCTCGTTCTCTCCATCCACCACCTGCAGGGCCTGGGTGATGACCTTAGAAAGCTGGTCCAAGTCCTTTGTGGTCAAAGTGTCGACATTGACACTCTGCTGTCCAAGCTGGTTAACCACTCTGTCAATGAACTTTTCTGAAAGAAGTCAGAGACAAAAATCCTGAAAGTGATTTAAAAGTAAACTGCAGTCCTGGCCTGTTATTTTTACCTGTACTACAGGGAGTTTGTGTACAACCTGTAAATAACCCTACAGGAAGTATTAGTTTGTTTTGTATGTTTTATTTATTTCTTTGTTTACCTGTGGCTCATTACGGTTTATTTGGTTTTTAACTTTACTACACACTCTACAAAGTTAACTGTGTTCTGTCAATTTTAAGAAATAAGAATCTGATAGTTGTGTGATGTACATGATACAAATATAAATTTAATTAACATAAAGATCTTTCTGTGCTTGTGATAATACACATAAAACATCAGTATAACATGTTGTTTTCCTGCTTAACCCATAATGTTTATTTTGAGTAAAAGAAGACAAAAGATTTAGCTCACCATCCACTGAACTGAGGGAATTCTTGGAAGCAGTGCCACTTGCTCCGGATTTAAAAAACAGTTTTCCGATTCTGGGCTGTGGAGGTTGTCTGGAAGCTCCTGGCGGTTTTTCTATTTTGGTAGCAGGAGCGCGCTGAAGGCTAAAATAACGCAGCTTTCCCTCTGCTTGACCTTTACCAAGATCTTGCGCTCTCGTGGACCCAGCATGATACCGCTGGAGCTCAGCGAGCGGGACTCCGGTACCATCCTGTTCAGAACCAGCGGAGGACGATCCACCGGGGGGAGACTGTTCCACAAACGCCTGGAGATCAGACTGGGCTTGTAGGAAGGAGTTGTGAGGCGGATGAGTCTTCTCTTTGAGCTGAATAAAACCCTTACGATCGGGAGGTGTATTTCCCCTGTACTGCTAGTAAAAATAATGCAAACATTTATTATAAAAAACACAAAAAACAAAAAAAAACACAAACTGTCAGCCTGTTACAGTTATTGCAGAAATCAAAAGGTGTAAATGACACAACATCATAAGGATACGATTCAGTTTAAAGTGCATAAAGAAATTTTGGCGTTTATCAGTCAAACTCTTTCAGCTTAGCATATTGTTCTGCTCAATTTGAGAGACGATATAAAACAATTAGATTTTTCCTTCTTCTGCAGAATAGAAAGCACTGACTTGAGAACAGCAGGGTGAGTTTCAATGAACAAACCACCACATACACACGCTGGTTCCAAAAGCACCACAGGGTACTAATGTTCAATAGTGCACTGAACTTTTCAACTCTCACCACTGTTAACTTCTAAAACAGTTGTTTGGTAATGGTGTCTGGATACTAAGTGAGCTCTGGGTTGTTTTTCTGTTCCCTCTAGCTGTATGTTTTACTGACAGCTGTAATGAAGTGCAGAGAAAGTTACAGTAATGGCAGTAGACGTTGAATTTTTCATAAACTGACTTTCCAGAGTCCTTAACATGCATTTGCAGTAACCGAAGTGAAACTTCCCTTGGTAACTATTTTCATTTGTGACAATCAGTGCTAAGATAATGCAATTTTCTTTAAATGCATCTACAGTTGTAATGTACAATTAAGGAGTAGTGTTTGCATGAAGAATTCATGGATTAAAAATGCATTCCAAGTAAAAACTATATCCACATTTACACAAAAAGTTGTTCACGTTTTCTCTGCTTATGCCTTTCAGCAACACTGGAATGTTGTTTTCCTCTACTGAAAACAAATACTTTAAACGTTAGCATACTAATAGTTAGTTCCATTAATTACAGTAAGACTATTTGGCCTATATGGGAGTATACAGTCAGTCAGTCAGTTAAATATAAATAGATGTTGGTGATATACCTTCCAAAGAACCTGCTGGCCCTGAGGACTGAAAGAGGCACTATTGGTGGACTTAATGCCCAACTCCTGTAGGTACCTCTGCAATGTCCTGCTAAGATCTTCCTTCTGACCTTTGGACTTCCTGTCTTCATCTGGAATGTCAGTTCTGTTTAAAATACATTTCATTTTTCAATTTCAAACAGCAATAATACAAATCTGTCAATATTAAATCATTAATCAAATCAACACTTGTTATGCACACAAATTTTAAACAAACTGGTTTATGAAAATCCAACAACAGCAAGATTTAGATAAACACTGTTTTCAAGGAACAGTTAGTCACTGATACTTAACATAGCAGACTTTAGAAACTCACCTAGAGTTGCCAGTGAAATGAGAAAAGGTGTTTTTCAATCGTCCAAGAGGAACTTTTCGTAGCTGTGAAAGCTCTTTTGATATCACCCCCTGAGTTGTGTCATCCTGCCAAGTATATCCTACAATAATACAGACACAAAAATCTACCATGAACAGGAATGAACAGGATTAAATTCACTCTGCTTACATTTTAAATCCCTGACATTTAAAAAAACATTACAAAGACCCGACAAAAGATAAAGTATTTTAAGTTGGTAAAGGCACAATGCTTCTCATGCATAAAGCATCTTGCCAGCCAGTGGAAATGTAAAAACTTTGCTGTTTTTATAACTATTCACTTTAATTAGTTTAATTATTTATTTACCAAAGTACAATCTGAAGAATTCATGGCGGCCAACTTTTTTATTCAGTCAGTGAATATACTATTTAAAAAAAATGCCAAAAATGCCTTTCAAACTGAATTTCAAGGATGCAAATATTAAATGAAAACTGACACTTTAAATCCCATCTTGTTGTTTACAAGCCTCATTTTGAAAATGTGTTTGTCCATCTTTTATGCAAATGTCACCCAATCAAAGATACTTAAAATATTTCACCACCCTAAGGGACACAGGTATGTGCTGGCTGACTGAATGGGAGGAACACATTAACAGCCCCAGAAGCGGAGGAACAATTGTTCTGAAGAGCATCTTCTTAAACCACTATAGATATGACCTCATTAGCCCTCCACCAGCCGCTGACACTCATCCCTGTTCATTTGTTTTCCTCTAAATGCGATAGGAGGGAAGAAAACAATGTAAGCCTATTATTTACACAATGTGTGATTTAAAAGTCTGATTGCACTTATGAGAATAGTTTCATTTAGCATTTTTCTAATATCATAAAATGTATCATCAAAACTAAATTAGCAGCTTAATAATTTGAGTAAACAGATGAATTAAAGAATAGCTTTAATTTCTAAATATTTGGAATTTCCCCTTTTGCCTCAGTGTTTATTAGAGCTGGCATTGATTCCAAGCTTATGCTAAACCTGATAAATTAAATGTTATCACAGCATGATATTGGAATGTTCCTGATAACATCTTGGGTGTTTCCATGAAAGCAGGAAAACCTGACCTTTCACTCAGAAAAATTCAAATGTGATTTTTTAAAATTAATTAAAGTTAATTTACTTATTACTGATGGTGTAATTGTACCGAGTTGTAAATATTCTTTATTTTACATTAATTATATTAGGGAAATTTGTAATGAAAGACATTTGAGCTTTTCTTTGTATCTTCCAGACAGTGTATCTGGTACCAGATCTCAGAACAGTTATTTAAATATATATCATCTGCTACCATCTGTGGATTCTATACATCACTGAATCTGATTACGGCTGAAGGAGTGAGAAAATCACATTTAATGTGCTGTGCATTTTTAAGGATTAGAGTTCAATAGTATAACATCAAATCTACTTTTTATAACATACATAAAGAATAAGATTACCATAATAGATTTGCTTTAGTCTGGTTTGCTTTTGTTGAAAAGCAGCCACAAAAAGAGCAAAGCATTTATATAGACAGCCACCATTTACCCTTCAAGGTAACACATATATATATATATATATATATATACACACACACACACACACACACACACACACACACACACACACAGACACACAGACACACACACACTTCCTGACACCCACGAGAGCTGCACCCTTTTGCCTCAGCAAGGGTCCACCTCATTAGGTCTTGGACGGAGCCTGATAAAATGTGCTATTACTAATTAGCAGCCCAGGCACTGATGTTGCTGCTATTAAAAAGTGTGTGTGTGCACATGCGTAGGTGTGTGTGTGCATGCGTAGGTGTGTGTGGAGGTGGTGGGGGGTCGATCCCCATGTTTCCTCACATTTTTAAATGACAGAGGAAAAGAGAGTGCGAGTTAAAAGTGAAACATTCATTCAATTAAATAGGCTGACAAACACAGATTTATTTCTGTTCATGAATTGCTTAATTTATTATGATAGCATAACAGCAGCGGGGGACCATGAACTTGCCCTGGATTCTATAGATTTGATGAGGCATCTTTTAAAAGTCTGTGGAGAAAAATACATAGGACAGGTCTTGCTTTTACAATAGTAGACCAACTTTGGTATATTACACAGTGTTCAATAGATCTACCTCATATTATTTCATGGCACTGATTAAAATGAAGATTATTAATCAGCTGACTAACTAGTCACCACACCAACAACTACAGAATGGCCATTAATTAACAGCACAGAATTTGCATGAAATGCCTATCCAGTCAATACAATGAAGAATAGCCTCTACACATTCAACCATGCAAACCATAATACTACATCATATGTGTGGCATTAATAATACAACAACTAATAATACTTTTGATACTTTTGTGCAACTATAACAGTCAACTAAACCTCCTCCTAAGCCTCCTACACACAGCACACAAGCATGATTTAGCACACAGCTAAAGTAGACATTGGCCAGAAAATGGTCAACAAAACGCAGTAAACGAAAGCTGTTTACTACTAGTCAAACATCTGTTTAGCGCAGCATTTAGGAATTCCTCAAGAGAGAGCTTCTGGACAGATTAAGACTGCCTGGCTGTCGTAAGCAAAGCTTGTACAAAATGATACAAACTTTGCTGCAGAGGAACAGATGTAGAAAGATAGAGAAATAATTTGATATTCAAATGCATCCTCTATGGAGCAGTGAACTGCCGAGAGCTCTGTAGAAACTGTTGACATTTGTTTTACTAAACACCACTTGTGGGGGAATAAAAACATAGACGCTGCCCAAAACCTTTTGCCTAAAAAAAATAAGTAATTGTTTCTCAACAAACTGGGAATCTTATTCTCAGGTTTATTCAAATGTTTCTATAAATATGCAAACAGACAATTAATATATGTACAAAAACACATGACCTTTGCTGTGTACGAGCGCCGATGCCACAAATTAACAACAGCGGGTAATTCTGTTGTACATTATAATGATGCAATTTTTTGCAATTTGGTTTACCAAGCTTAACTAAGAGTTAATTTTGTATATACAGGCAGTAAATTGTAAGCCCAAATGAGGCCTTATTATTTAGAATTTTGCAGGGCTTACTTGCTTACTAATAAGCACCAATCAGATCCGTTTTTCTCACTTCCTCCTCTGATCTCTGTTAGATACTGTTTCTTAATCACCATCAAGTAAATAAAAAAGACATTTGTAGCTTAACCAAGATTGCTTGTCAGAGTATAGCAAATTAGTTGCCTTTTTTGCTATTACAGCTTATTGTATTATGGATTGTGAATGTATTCTGGTCTGTTCCCTGTTTTCTTTCACTCTTTCTCTCTCTATTCTCACTGTAGAATAGGAATAAGCAGCTTTAATGCACATGTCAAGCTGAATCAGTTTGCTTCACTAAACTTCTGTTTGAACATTTCAATTCTGCTTGTATGATGATAGAGACAGAGGTCAATGCTAACTACATGAGGGCCATGTCTTGAATGTTATCAGTCTTTTGGCACAAGTATCTGTTCATAAACCTTGTGTTGTGTTTCTCCAGCCCTTTCCAAATATAACTCTATCTATAGGCTCAAATTTAAACCGTCCATTTACACATATGCAAATACATTATATATTAGTCATATATTAAAAGATATATAGGTAGGAGTAGGAAAATGATACAATTTTAATTTGGAGCCTCTGAACAGCACTACTAAACCAGCGTTTGGCTTGGCAACGCAAACATCCATTATTGTTTTCAAAGAACAACTAACTTTCAATGAGTTTATATTCAGTTCTCTGTTACATTTGCCCTCTCCTAAGAGTTCAGACATAAAATCTCACTCATTTACTGTCTCCTACTTCCTTTCTGTTCTTCTTTAGTCATTAACAGTCTTTTTCTGACTCGACCAGTGCTGTGTTTTCACTGAGGAACTTAAACTAATTTTATATATATATAGATCCTGCCAAGGATATATATATATATGTGAAGCTGGTTCACATATATATATATATACACGTTAGCTGGCAGAGGGCAGTTCACAGCAGGAACGACTGTCCGCTGCCATGATGGACCTGTATGACAAAGAGTATTCTTACCGGCCAGTCAATGCTATTGATTTACTGACATTGTGCGGTGTGTGCAGCGCCTCCACAAATTGTGCGATTTCTTCAGCTACTTTAGGTGTGTGATAAAGAGAATTGTGAATCGATGGTATTGATGTTCTCTATATCTGTCTGCCTATCTACCTCTCTGCCTCACTCATGCTCCTGTGAGGAGGAACGTGGAATGATGTCAGCCTGCTAAAGGGTTGTGGAAAGCTGACAATGGCTGTACTGTGATGGACACGGACACACACACACAGCAGAAGTACAAAAATGTACATTCACTGGTTCACACACAGTTTGTCTGTCTGCTGAATTGGGTACACATTTACAAAGAGAAACCAGATGCATACACAAACACACACACACACACACACACTCAAAGCACACACACAACATAAACACATGCACTCAGACAAATGTGCACAGAAGATCATGCAATCTAAGGACATTTGAGAGCTCTCTTGCAGATCACTCTAAAATTACTATAAAAACACTGCAACAACACATCAACCAAAAGCCGAGGTTTCAGACACCATCTGCATCCAAAAAGAAAGAGAGAGAGAAAACTGAATGTAGTCTCTCGTCCGTCTGATCCCCCTCTCTTTATTTTGCTTGGGTAATTGGAGTAAGTCGGCCATTTCTCTGGCTCTCTAATATTCATTACCATGTGGGTAATTTACCCAAAGATGGTTTCATGATCTCCATGCTTTTCAACTCCCATTTATGCCTGTTTGAAAGGATCAAACAGTGAGCAAGTCTCTGCAGCTCATTATAAGCTTAGATCCTTCACCAAGACAGAATGGACCATGCTGCCCCCAAATGGCCATTCTGGAGAATTACAAAAGCAAGCAATTATTTGATTGGTGTGACAAATCAAAACAAGTAAATATAACAGCTATGGTTTTGGGGTCCTAATGCCTCTTACCTTAGGTAGTTTAAATACATGTATTTTCTTCTATGGAAAATGTTTTGTGAATTGTATTATTATTACAACTAAATTAATGTGATTGATCGCTATCCCACATGCTATTCGGTTTGTTAAGAAACACTGTTCAATACAGGCAAGGCACTTAAAACCAGTGTTTTCACCCCCTGAATTGAATTTGAACATTATAAGTTACTGTTCTGGATGAATGAGTAAATACAGCACAATATTGATGTGGGTTTCAGATGGAACAAAGCATAAGAAAAA
>JBAJNP010008468.1:0-20177 GCA_036877545.1 Yasuhikotakia modesta
AAGAAAGCTTTTCACTCAAATTTTTTAAATGCCAAATATACCACTTACTACAGAATGACAGAAATAAAGTGAATAGAAAAACATACAGCCATAGCTGATGTTTAAAGAGTCACAAAAACAGGACAGAATGTCTAATGTGTGAGAATCTTGTTTCAAGTTTATTTCTATGATTCATAATGTAAACATCATACAAACAACTCTGCATACAGCTGTATACACCATCTCATAAAAATGTTAATTTTGCATGTCAATTACTTTATTTGCAAAGTAAAGGGGTAATGTGTGGCCACAAAACATTTTAATCACATTAATTTTAAATTTCCCACACACACACACTGTATAAAATGGCCAAATCAATTACAGAAAACTTTATTAAAATAAACAGAGAAGCAATGATGAAGACTTAAACTGCTCAAAACAGTGCGAACAGATCATTCATGCTTACATAAATGTGGACACGTGATTGCTTGTGCGCTATGAAGGGAGAATTCATAGTGAAGCAAACTCACATGCAACCCTATGATTGTATAGTTCTGTACAGATGTCTGACGATTCGACAGGTCAGTGAATCCGTGTCAGCTCCTCCACAATCTTAATAATTTCATCCACTGTTGCTTCTCGCTTCATGCCACTGCCGTCATCAATCTGTGAACATTACAAAAAGCTGCACTGTTATAAAATAAATTATCCAGACAACATCTGAGATCCATCATCTGCCTCAAATAGCAACAAACATTAGGAGGGGATGTGTCATTGTGAAGTGTGAAGCGGGAGTGAAGTGTAAAGCGAATTACAATGAAATATTAATGCATAAGGTACAACTATTTTAGTGTGTGTGTCTGTGAACAATAGATGACAGTTATTGTCGTACCTGTAGTGTGCTGACAACCTCTTGCATCTTGGAACGACCCAAATCCAGAAAGCTCTCAATAAGATCTCCATCTATAAATCCTGTGGATTGCTCAGTCTTGCGCTCTGTATGGAATGACCTCCAGATAACGCTAAAGTCAAGGACTCAAACATCGGGAAAATAAAAATCATAACATGCAGAAATGTGTTCATTCACCAAATACATACAAATACAAGCTCACAGTACAGACTCGTGAGAACATAATGCTTCTGTTTAAGGATATAAGCTGTGCTCAATCTTGCCCACACTCTTTATAACTTTATTGAGTCTGTTCTGAAGGTCCAGCAGTAAACTGTACCAGCCCTCTGACAGTGATGTCACCAAACCTGAAACATATACATACACCACATGCAATTCACACATGCAAATTATAAGCATATGAAAACTACATTTACAGAGTACACGCACACAACTACATTGCATACACAAACCTACTAGAATGTTGAATGGCTTATATTGGAAAAGGGTACTACAACCAAATACAACAGTACAAGACAATTTGCCTGTTTATTCCAACTCGTATCAGAAACAAACAAGCTTCTTAATCTGTCTACTGGCGGAGCGTATTAGTTTAAGACTTTGTTAGACGTGTGTGTTTATAGGAGTAAACAAGACAGATCTTTACCAATCATCCCGTTGACGGTGCCGAAGAGCACAGAACCCTGAGTGGGGGTGGAGCTCTCACCCAAGTTCTGCAGAACTAGAGATCCATGTGAGAACACATTGACAAATTCCCCCAGATGAAACAAGCCCACTTCCTGCAGGTGCTGTCTCTCCTCATCTGTTGTTGCCGCGCTGGTGGACAGACAGTTGGTGAACAGTTAGATATATAATGTGTGTACTGTATTTGTGAGGTCTTTAGTGCGTGGGGTTCTGTGCTTTCCACTAATTCATATGAGTAATTCATATATAATCATCAGAGGCTGACAAACTTCTATTTCTTTGTTTTTCTCACAGAACAAGTGATCTTTTTTTTGGGCCTTTAAAGCTTGAAAGCCATTTTTGTTGTTCACTATTTGTGCGGGAATGGGGTGGGTCAGAAATCCCATGGATTTAATAAAAAAAACATCCAGGATATTTTGTGTTCCAAAAATGAACGGATTTATGATTTTGCCTCTTTTTGAGTAATTTATTTTCAATATCAAGCTGTGGTATTTATGGCATACTCCCTGACATCTACATTGCTAAACGTAGTCTGCTGCTGTATTGATTAAACCATACTGAATTAATCAGATATTGCTAGCTTTTCACTGTTACCAACTAGATAATGCAGATAACAATTTAGCATCATGGTAATTTGTTAGCTTGTCTTCTTTCTCTTCTGCACGTTTATCTTTTTAGCTCAAACAACTGTAGTAAGTCAAACATAAGTCAACATTCACAACAAGTCATAGCATCTATTTTTACATGCACCGTTTGCCACTTTCAGCATAGCCATCTTTGTCAGTGCTGAGGGAAGCAGTTATGGTGACAAAAGATTTCAGAATTAGAGACATGCATCCAAACTTTACTTGAGAATAGTAAGAGTGATTTAGAGCATAATTTGGAAGTGACTATGTCCATACATTGTTCGGCTACAGATGCCCAGCTGCAAGAAAATTGTGACGGTGACACGGCATAGTTGCAAAACAAAATACTGCTCTATCTTTTAAAAGCAGTTTTTGTTAACAATATGACCACAGATCATAATCTACAGGCCACCAGGTTACCACATAGACTTCAAAGAACTTGCTGTCTTTATCAGAAATAGTACTGACCACAGATCAAGTCTTAATTGTTGCCTAATTTTAACATTCATGTGGATAATGAAAAAGACGCTTTGGGTTTAAATTAAAAAAAATTTTTTTTTTTTTAACTATCAGGGTTTCACATCATGTCTTAGGACCCACTCGTCATAATCATACTTTGGATTTAATGCTGTCCTATGGTGTAAATGTTGACAATATTAATATCCTGCAGAAGAAAGAAAACATTTCAGATAATTTTTCTTAAAAAAAAAAAAAGACAGCAACCCTATGTCTTGGTATAGCGATCATACACACACCCTAAAATGGAGACTATTCCAAACAAGAGGTATTTCGTATAGTATGAAAAGAGTATTTTAAAATAGTAAGGCTCCAAATCCAATAGTCATAGCCATGGCCAGATTTAACACTGGGCTTGATTGGATTGCAGCCCATGGGCCCCGCCCCATAGGGGGCCTTGCCCACTTTAATAGTAGTAGTAAGCCTTTATTGTCACTAGTCACAAGTACCTGCAAAATTAGCCATCAACCCATCCACACAAAATACAAACATACCTGATTTATCAAAAATGGGGTAGACAGGATGAGAGGACAGGGATATAAAGAAATACAGAATCACATGAGAAAAGGTGAGGCAAGAAAAAAGACCAAGCCCCAGACTATGCTCCTAGAGGAACATAGTGTGGGAACCGGAAAAAAAAACACCTCAGCAACAGAAGCACATAATCAGGACACTTTTACAACATGTAAGACAAGATAAAATTTTTTGGGGTTGGCGTAGGCGAACAGCCATCTGGGCCTGCAGCCATAATACAGCGCTGGACACACAGACGTGGGGGCGAGGAATGCAAGAGCATCTCACTGCCGTGATCTGCCAGGGGAGTCGTTTTTCCAGCAGTGGCCTTGGCCAAGGTCTTTAATTTGATTATCAATTAAGACGTGATTTATTAAGATTTATTACATGAAATTTGTATTATATTAGTATATATTATATTAAATTAGTATTATAAACATAGCAGCAGTTTATATATAATAATAGCAGCAGTTTATTGTGAAGGTATTGCAGTAAGGTGCAAACACACGTCATTGTGTTTGCGTATGACTTCAAGGTCCTTTGTTTAGGAGTCGGATTACTTGTGAAAAGAAACTGTTAGTCTGGAGGTGTGGGCCCAAATGGCAACTGAGGAGTTTTGTCAACGTGTCAAAGAGTTTTGGCCCTACACCAGTCTGTTAACCTCCGCACTTCCTCTCTGTATTCTGACTTTATTTTGGATTCTGTATTGTTCTTGCTAATGAGACCTACCACAGTTGTGTCATCAACGAACAGCAAGGGACTGAGTACACAGCCCTGGTGGGCCCCTGTGCTCAGTGTGGTGGTGGTGCTGTGGGGTGCTGCTCCCGACCCGAACTGAGGTCTCTCAGTAAGGAAGTCCACAATCCAGTTGCAGAGGGAGGTGTTCAGGCCCAACACTCTCAGCTTTCCAAACAAGTTTTGGGATAATGGTGTTGAATGCTGAGCTTAAGCCTATGAACAGCATTTGGACATGAGTGTCTTTATTGTCCAGGTTTGTGAATGCCAGATGTAGTGAGGTGGAGATGGCATCTTCAGTGGAGCGGTGTGAGCTCCAAAAATGCGAACTGGAGTGGGTCCAATGAGGGGGGCTGCATGGTCTTTTTGTGCTTCATAATGACCCGCTGAAAGCACTTCATGATGATGGGTAAGAGTGCAATAGGGCGGTAGTCTGGAATGTTGTCAGGTCCAGCAGCTTTTTGTGGGTTAACTCCATGTAGAGCCTTCCTCACATCAGCTGTGGCAAGAAACGGTACCTTGTCATTGGGAGGAGGGGTGGTTTTCATCATTGGCACATCGTTTTGCCCTTCAAATCGTGCGTAGAAGCTGTTCAGCACGTCTGGGAGGGAGCCATCACTGTTGCAGGCAGGTGGTGATGCCCTGCCACATACGCCGCGTGTCACCGCTATTGATAAAGTGGTTGTGGATTTTCAAAAGAACAGAAGAAAAACACAAGGCCCAGACATGTGTGGCACCAGCCTGTCTAAAAACCTGCACTGACAAGCTTGCCCCATCTTCTCACAGAGCTTCAACAGTTGTGTAAAAATCCCTGCCTGCTTCAAAGGCTTACCATTATCCCCATCCAAAGAAACCTAACATAACAGGACTTAATGACTATAGACCTGTGCCGCTAACATCGTTTTAAAGTTGTTTGAAAAACTGGTTCTGGCTTATCAGAAAGACATAACTGGACCCTTACTGGACTCCCTGCAGTTTACTTGCCAAGCAAACAGGTCCATGGATAATGCAGTCAACAGGGGATTACACTTTATCCTGCAACATCTAGACAGACCAGGGACTTATGTGAGGATCCTGTTTGAGGGCTTGAGTTTGGCCTTCAACACCATCATCCAAACCAAACTAAATCAGATCTGTTCCCAGCCCTATTAGTTAATGGATCACCAGCTTTCTGGCATATAGGCAACAGCCTATAATGTTAAGCTGGACTGCATTGATTAATTGTTAAAATTAAGTCTGCTGAAACAAGTAAAACCTGTATACATCCAACAGAAAAGGCATCTCTGACAGATGGTTTTAAAGTTATCAGCATTATCAGCAAGTTATCAGGTTAGGGTAAGGTCTGTAATCCTGGCTGTTTCAGGGCTGTGGGACATGGGGTTCAAGCTGCATAATTTTTAGCTTTAGGGTAGATTCATAAATAATAATAATAATTGAAAGCAGTGATTATCAAGGTTCAAATGCTTTAAGACCTTGTCAAAAAATTATTTAGCAGGTGTCCATTGTTAAAAGAGCTCTTTTTATAGCTTTCCTAATTAAAAAAAAAGTTCTACTTCAACCTAGGACTCATTTGAAAAAGCAGTTAAAAAATAATTAATCCTAACCCTAATTGTCCCAAACCATTTGGACACTGTAGATTAGGAGTCTGACTGTTACTGAAAATTCTGTCAGGATAAGATCATACTGGGGACATTTGAATGGAGCAGGGAGCACATCAAACAAGATCTCCAGGTTTCTGTCTATCACCTGAGCACGTTTCATGATTATGACTAGATAATTATTATTAAATAAGAGCAAACATGGGGTGGCCAGCTTTTAATAATATTAGTTTACCTGGCAACTTCCGACTAAGAACAGATTGACAGTTTTGCGCCTGAGATCTGTGTATATATGTAAAGCACGAGACCCTGTGCGAGGACAGGGGTCTAATGAAAGAATAACTAAAACTATGACAACTTCTAAATAATCATGCACTAAATTGTGATCAACAACTAATTTGGAACCGCTACATTAAATTTCTCATAATATTTGAGTCATTCTTTTATTCTTTTTTTCTATACATCAGTGTGAATACTGATTTTTTTCTTACTGCATTTTAAATAGGGACAATTTATAGATTACTCATAGTAATCTAATAATAATAACATTTTCCTTTGTAAAAATTTGTGGTGCTTCCCATAGCAAAACAGGCCAGAATATTTCAATAATGTTAACCTGTTTTAGTGCAACGCTTGCATGACTTGCACGATAACAGAATACCAAAAATGGTTACAAAGACCCAAATTCCATGTCTCTAATTTTCCTGGTGCTCAGATAAAGCTACTTCATATTGGTTGCTATGGGGCTTTAAATGGTTACTGGGGCATTGTTGGACAGTTTACAGTGTGATAATTAAAGATTACTTGGCAGTTGGAGTCAAAAGAGACCATCCACTACACCTTTTTTAATCAAAGTCAAACGTGTTGCTAGGATGCTGTACCTAGCTAAGCATGGTTATGAAATTGAAATGCCATTTATTGCTGCTTGCTAGGCCATGCAATATAAGCCCTTCTCCGAAGTCTCTATGATGTTCTGATGAAGAGCCATGACATCTCAATTTAAAAATTTAAAATAAAAACATATACCAGGTATTGCATACCTGATTGCCTGAAGTCATAGCACACTTCTAAATAAGGTCGACTTGACCCCTCATTCACAGGTCTACTACAAACAGCTCTGAACGAATGACAAGGTTTTCTCACATTAAGATATCACAGACAAGCATGACTAATAATTTAAATGATTTCTTTTCAAACAATGGCATGAGCTAGAATGTTTGCAATGAGGTTAAACTTTACATAGCTCATATGCTTACAAATTGCTGGAAATTTCATTCTGACATTCTCATGCTTTTTAATAGTGATGATACAGTGTAAATCTCTTTCAAGCGATGGTAGGATCTATGGTTGGAATTAAAAGTATAGTATTCATATTGCAACATATACCCAATATACTTCATATACTTCAACAGTATCCTGAATGTTATGCAGTTAGCACCATAAATTAATATTTTTAGTCAACATTTTACAGTTTGTATTGTGATTTGATACAATCACTGAGCCAAAAAACTGTAATTTGTAGAATTTTTAATGGCTCTCATCAGATTTTGCATTGTGATTAAGTATCAAACATTTATTACAGTCTATGTGCTGCTGTACATAGTTTAAACAATAGATAAACTATAATTAATCAGGATTTGTCAGGTGTGTGTTACCTGTCTTTCTGACAGACAAACAAGTTAAAAGCATTTTCGGCTCCAAGGAAGTTGTCATCATCCAGGATTTCCACAGCACTCATCCAGTTTGGATTGAAATCTCGGGCAATCTGATTCAATTCACACAGTCAGAGCACAGTAAACGTTATCCATTACTTCTTTGGGATTTTATCTTTCTGTAATGTAGCTGTCAATACATGTGAACAATGCTCATAAATAAGCATACAGATAATGGCACTGGGAAATATTCTTTCTATCAAGAAACACTTTGCTTTTCTAAAGAAAGGGCTCTTTAAAAACCCAGATCACTTACCTCCTCAAAACTACCCTCCATCGGCTTATAGGCCAGCAATAGGACAGAGCGCATCAGGTCACCCACCAGTATGAAATCTCCTTTAGTCTTCAGATAAAGCGCCATAATGTTATTATAGTGATTACATTCAGTGCGGAGTTCCTTCTCTGCTGTCCACTCATACAGACGGACCTGCACACAATGAAAAGTGTTGCTTAAGAAAAGTGTACTGTAAAAGCATCACATGAGCGGCGAACTTACAGTGCTGTTGATGCTGGCGAGCAGTTTGCCATTAAACTCCACTACAGAGTAAACAGCTCCTTTCACCTCCTTCTCTGCAACAGTCTGCAGTTTTCCTAAAGAACACAACTAAAACATCAGCACAAAAGAAAAGTTTCAAAAGAATTTGCAAGTTTAGTTTAGGTTGTCAATGTTAAACATTAAATCCCAAGAAAATGTTGATTTAGTACGCAAGCTAGATTTTTTTAAGTTAATGACTTTTGAATGTTTTTTAAGTTAAGTTACACTGCTTTGTTTGAAGAAAATATCACTTGGTTACTCCACTTAAATTTAATTAATGTCACAAGCAAAACAAAAAAAAAAGAAAGAAAGAATCTTGATATGTTTGTGTATGCACTCTTACCGTCTGTATAGTGAAACACAATGATGCGGCCCTGCTTAGGCTCCGCCTCTTCTGGATACACCATTGCTGTGCCAACAATTAAGTAAACCGCAGGATCGCGGCCCAACTTACAGGAGACCATGCTAAGTGCATATTCATTCTGCAGGAACTGATGCGCATGAAGCACTGTAGCAGAAATTACACTACCTTAAATGTGTGAAAAAGCAGTCATGTAGTGTTTGTGTGTGTTAGAATGGCCACAAATACCCTCAAAAGTGTGCTGATCAACCACCAGTAAACTGTGAACCTCCACCTCCTCTCCAAAAGACGTCTCATGAGAAGCCGTGCTGCTGGGAAACAGCTTACTAGAGCTCACACTGCTGGACAAGGCCTAAACAAACACAAACAATGCTCTTTAAACAAAGACAAAAATACAAACCACTTTCAAACGTCAGCTCACACTCAGAGTTCTTTGAACATTTAACACAAACTGCTCTTCAAACACAATACACACTACTTTTCAAATACTAAAACTGGGGAAGTCAGGCCTGTAATAAGTTGGTTGCTGGTTCTATTCCAGCACCGGCAGGTAGCAACTAAAGTGCCCTTGAGCAAGGCACTCAACCCGAGTGCTGCAGGAATAGATAGTTTATGTGTTGTATAGCATTGAACAATGTCATGTGGATGGATAAAATGACCCTACAGTCCTCATTTTATCTGAACGCTTCATTCTCTTCTGGATTACACAAAGAGAGACACCTAATAAATAGTCTGTATTTTTATCTAGAAGCGAGTGTATAAAGCTGGCTGCAGCTTTATATACTCAGCAGCTCACTTTCTAGAACTGGTCTGTTGAAAAAAAGATGGTATATGACTTTGCATGTCACAACTAACCCAGGAAAAGATGATTAAGCAGAATGAATGGTAATAATGAATCAATGCAATGTCCACCGAAACATTCATAATTGTACCTTAACTCTAAGAAATGTTATTTCACATGGCCTTTAGAAAATAACTTACTTCTTACTGATAGACAGTGCTACTTCGGAGAATGTACCAAGATTGACAAGTTTAAGTGCCATTCGTTTGTGAGCAGTTCAATACCAAAACAATCACCAGTAAATACAAAACGGTATATTAATTACGCTAAGATAAACAAATTTAACTATCAACATGACAAAGAAAAGCAGGAAATATGAAAAAAGTAAAAAGAATGGCAGTATCACAAATCAACACATCTGCACGAACCATCAAACTAACTGTAAATCACCTTAATAACAAGGGGTCAATTTTACAATCAGCAACAGGGTGAAAGAAATAAGATCTTTGGGGATGGCATGGTTTATTGGGACCCTTGACCCCTCTGGTGGGTAGTGTTGGTCCCAATACCCCCATCCAAGTCCTATCTGAGGCTGTTGCAATCAAAATGTGGCCTCACGACCACATGCTGCAATTGCATACTATGCTGATCAATCAGTGAAATTTACACATCTAAACCCAATCCCATCACACATACATACATCATACATACAGAGTGTTCTGCAATGGGTTTCTTTTCAAAGTCCATTTGTACAGTGTTTCCTAGAATTCTTCAACATTTTTTAACACTGCATTTTTGATTCAAACAATTATGTGGGGCTTGAATGAAGACTGGTCTATGATTGACATCATAGTTGGATACAGAATTTTGGGGTGACACCTGAGAAGTTAGATGTGACACATTCTGTAACATGTTCACACACCTGTGTACTGGCGCTGGGCCGCACAGCTGCTGTGGTTCCACTGACATCCTGCATTTCAATTCTGCTGGACAAAACTCCAAAACACTGAGACGCCTCCTGATAACAGATTCGCCTACAGAATGCCACAAAATGTTTAGATTTAACATCGTATTTTGGAAAATCTCAATGGTTTTGCAATTGTCATGCCGCTGTATTTGAACTTAGCAATTGTATTTACATAGATTCATGACGTATTGATCGCTTAAGCTCAAAATATTAATTTCTTTTGAAAAGATTACTTTGTTTCAGAAAACATCAACCCACTGGAGACGTATCAACTATGTGTGACAAATTGTCATAGAATTGTAATTTTGGGTGAACCATTCCTTAAAGCTTCTATAACACACACACTCACTTGGGCGACTCATGGAGAGGAACAGTTCGGATGTGCAGTTTCTGAATCTCATCGATGGTGCCAATGGTCAGTGTGCTGTTATTGGCCAATGCCAAACTGCAGAAGAAATATAAAAGTAATGTTTAAATGTTTAAACGCTATACTATTTACTGTGACCACTAAGAGCTTAACATGTTCTTTGTGATCAGAGAGCAGACAAGACCCACAGCTGTCACAGGTCAGGAATGGTGCACCAAACACGTGACACAAAAGCTCTCATTTGATTATTATCTCATCTTACTGCCTCTCACCGAACCCTCATCTAACTCAAGGAGCAACTCAGAAAATGAGTTGGAAGCAAAGAATACTAGAGGTTTAAATTACACAGTTTAAATTACAGACAGTTTAAATTACAGGCCTGCCCAAGATCAATTAATTAAAAAAATATTAAAAACCCTACACATTTGATACAGGACTAAATAATCCTAAAGTAAAGACAGCTGTTAACACCATAGCAGTGATTTTATGAAATTTTTAACAAAAAAAAGACACCGTGAAAGAATAAAAGATGAACGTAATTTCCTGCAACACAATCACATCGGACAGTGCATCAAAGTTTGCAAAAAGAGCAACTCCAATCATTTGCTGCTACTGCAGGTAAGGATAAATGGCAAGGTCATTTAATCTTGATCAAATCAAATTCAAATCATTTAAAAATCTGCTTTAAAATGTAGTGTCTTCAAATATGTTTTTTTCTGGAAAAAAAAACAATCTGAAGGACTTGTAATCCAGTCCGGATTTCATAGTACAGAGACTGCTCTCATCAGAATGACAATTTATTTGCTCATGTCAGCTAATCATGGTTGCAACTCTTCTCTGCTAACTTTTTGTTGGTACTTTTAAAAATCCATTCCATTTTAATGTATAAACTATCATTTTACAGCTTATTTGGCCAAACTTAAATTATTTTGAAGTACTTATTTGAACAGACATTGAAATAAGCTTTTGAGTTTTTCATTATTATTTCACAGTATTGTTCCGCATCTTAAAATGGAACATTGCAACTTCCATTTTGCTAGATCATGTAACATTTTTTTGCCTAGTCATAAACTTATCTTACAATTGTAGTACTACTAATTAGTTGTGCTAATTTCCATCCATTCCAAGAATAACATTTGCAATACCATGTATTCTGTATTGTGTTATATTTGTTTATAATTTACGTTTACCCTTTTTTATATGTAAAGTTGCTTTGAAACAATACATAAAAAAAATCAATCTGTTATTGGCCAATGCCATGTACTCCAATGGATAGAAATTAATGGTTAAAAATTAACCTGTCAGGGTAGCCTTCAGAGTTGAGCGGGCACATGTAGTTGACCTCCTTCAGATTGACGTTAGAGAAGACCAACTTGTGGTTACTGGAGTAGATGACAGTGGGTCTATCCGAGCAGGCAAACACATTGGAGGTGGAGAGAGAGCGAAACGTGCGCAGAACTGTGGGCTGAGTACCAAGAGTCACTTTCTTTCGTTCACTAAGAATACCTGGAGAGAACGTGGTACAAACACATTAACTGTAATGATGCATGATCTGAAACGGACATAGACGCATGATATGAGATGAACAGTTACTTTCTAAAGAATTTCACAACACATAAAACAAATAAATATACTAAATAGCGATTGTGGAAATTGTTATGGGTTATGTCTCATGCTGTTAAAGTGTAACCTGCATTGGTCTTAATTTAGAGACCATGATTTGCAAGCTTGCTAACAGAATTGTTTGCTGAGCCACCTCAAGAAATGTTAAATGTTTATTATATAGCTAGAAGTTTACTTTGCAGGTTTCACCCCAAGTCAGGTGAATTTGAAACAATACACTGCAGAGCGAATAAGATTGATAACAAGAAACTGCGAACAGCACAAACTTCAGATCAGAATTCCTGCATTGGGATATATTGTAAAAATATAATTTTTTTATTGTAAGATTTAACAGTATTATACAAGCCTACAAGTCATTTGAACTGACATACAAGTGACACAATTCAATTGTTGAAACAGAGTCCAATATAGCCTGTAATTTGGATTCTCCCAAAAGAAGCAAAAGCATTATTATGGTTGCTTAGAATAAGCAATAACCTTCAAAACTGAAGTGATTTTCTAAAAACAGCCCAAATATTTTTACAAGGTTAGTGTTGTTATGCCAAAGTGAGTATTTGTCAAATATGCCTCCATTTCTCTGCAAATTGCTTATTGTTATAATAAAATCTGATAACGGGCTTTCTACCCCTATTTAGAAAGTTTAAAATACGGTTATTTGAAAATTAAGGTAACTTTTTTTTAGGTAAATTTAGGTAGAATAAGGGGTTTTCATAGACCATTTAGACATCATCAAGTAGTTAGTTCAGTATTTACAATGCATTATAAAGCCGTACTAACTAATTAACGTCATTAACGTTACAGTAAGTTTTGTGTCTTGTAACGTTAATGACTTAGTTAGTACGGCTTTATAATGCATCGTATAATGCATAATTGGCTTTGATGAGTACATCCCCGGGTTTGTTATTAAATTTTTTTTAGAAGTATACATTGTATTGTACTGTTTTTTGATACTTCAAAGTTAAATACAGTCTTATTATAGGTACAGTAATCCATCAATTAAAAATGTACTCGCTTTAGATTGATGGGCCATCAATTTTTAACCTAGCCTACACATAGTCCTTTGTATTCAAATTCCTTAAAGGGTTGTTAGGCTGCATAAATTAGAAAAACAGAACCGGGAACACTTTCCGGAACCGGGAACACAGATCTGCTGGCTCTCACTAAGCCCGCCTGTCTTTTTATTTCCCCAAGGTCCTGTGGCCAGCAATGTCAGCCCTACATGGTGGCAGAGACAAGATGCCCAATGAAAGATCAATGGGATTATAATGCATTTTGATGGACCACCAAGACACTTATCAACGCTAGACTATTTTAATAGTCTAGCGCTCTGTCACAGCAGTGAGATGTAATATTGCTGCAATTGTAATATTCTACCACCTTCACTTTCAACATTCCTTAGTGTTTGCCACATTCAGACCCAACAGTTTTAAATCAATAAAATTACCAACACTGTGTTTATCCAGGAATGTTACAAATTGCAGCTATAACATGCCAGAAGAGAACTGGCCCTCCCAGCTAAGGCAGGTTTCTCCCAAGGTTTATTTCTCCATCTATACATCACTGGAGTTTTGGTTCCTTGCCACTGTCGCCCCATTGGCTTGCTTACTGGGAGACTGCTAACATATACTTGCTTAGGCTACTACCAAAATATTCATTCTAACATTTATAACTTGTATTTTGTCCTGTGTATATTGTGTATTTATGCAGAATTTTTATTAACATTATTTTTTCCAATTTGTTTATTAATGTCTTTTTTAAACTAATTTTATATTTTTATATTTAAACTTATCTTATATTTTGTGTAATGCTGCTTTGAAGCATTGTTACATTATAAAAATATATAAATATATAACTACGCTATATAAATAAAACTAAATTGAAATTACGATTTTTTCCATTCAGCTTCTGAAGACTGTTTTCTAAGCCTGTGCTGAAAATATTGTACTCTGTTGCTCTATGGTACGCTATATATTTTATAATAAGTGCCGTTAATCTGTGATTTGCAATGTATTATCAAGTAGTTAAATCAGTACTTAAACTGCATCAGAAAGCAGTGAAAGTGTAAAGGGAGCACTTTTGCTGGAATAAAATTTTACCTAGTGTATCTTTACTTTAACTTAAGTACTTGATTTGTGTACTTCGTCCACCACTGCTTAGTACTGCTTTCTAATATGCTATTATAATTTTCATAAGGTTTGCATGATTTTTGCAAGTTAATGGGGTCAACTTAATGTCAACTTATGTCATGTCTTAAAAATAAACTTGCTGGTTGTCAGCTGTCAGTCATTTGTTTTACCTGTCTGAATATCCAGTCCAAAATAAAACAGCGCCCCATCTCCCAAAGCACACAGCAGGTAGTGACTGCCCTCAAAAGTGGTCATGAGAATAGAGCGAGGGATGATTTCTACAACACAGACAGACAGACACATCCAAACATGACAGTAAATTACAAGAGATTAAAATTATCAGATTAAAATAATTTTTTAATCCATTGCTTCAACATGGTAAAGGGAGATCAACCTCAACAATCAGGTGGAGCTTTTGGCAGCAGAGGGCGGGTAGTGGCATTTAGTACACCATTAAAGTATCACAGCACATACCATTGGTTGGGTTAGTTTTCATGTTAGGTTTTGAATATCGTCTGTCATACATTTATTAGGAATAAATAGGTCCATATCTTGGTCCTATATATTATTTTACTATTTTACTATTAAATGTGTGAAAAGCCAAATATAATTGTTAATCAACATTTTTTAAAAGACAACAAAATTTTAAATAATAAAATACATTCAAATAAATTATTAGATCTCCTTTTAAAGAAACATTGTTATAACAAAACAAAAATCAGCATTTTCTGGAAACCAGGACCTGCAGTTTAATAGTAAAAATACAGGAGGTGAATAAGCACTCGATTTACAAGAGATTAACAGATCTCAGACCAACTGAGAATCTTTAAGATGTATTGAAGAGATTTGTATCAAACACTCAGTCAACAAATCTACAGCATCGGCGTAAGGTCATTAGGTTAATATGGACTTATTTTTTTCTGATAAATGTAAAGTACAAATAATGAAGGCCTTTCTAAAAAGAAAAAGACATATTTAGGTTTTTGAATAGCATTGCTATGTGTCATGCTAACATGGCAGTGACAACACATGAGCCTATATATTGGATCTCTTCACACTGTCATGCACTAAACTGACAGCACTAAATAAACAATTTGTGACTAGAGAAGTTCTTTGTCTGACCAATCCACACTGACCTCCGCCCAGCATCTCTTTATGTAGTGAGCTGAAGCAGGGTAACTTCAGCAGGCGTGCTGAGATGTCAGTCCACAGGCCCACGGCACAGATGTTGGACTCTCCTGCAGTCTCACCCAGAGGAGTGATGTCCAAACATGCCACCTCATGCTCCATTTCTGAAGAGCTGCTCCACATGCAATTACACACATTATCCATACAAATCCTCTCTTCACAAAATCAATATCACTTTTGGGCAAATGAACAAACAACAGTATAATGGTATACTTTTTTCAACAGAGACCAACAAAACTTTGTAATAGGTACAAAAGGTCAAAAGGTACTAATTTGAGGCACACATACAAACTGCACATACAGTTTAATTACACAGTCACAACTGAGTTTAATACTGTGTATATGCAATTAGAAGAATCAGGCTGCATGTGTGCACACAGGTAAACACTATAAACAAGGGTGGAGGACTAGAAAACGACAAGCTGGTGCATGTCTACCTGATCTGATTGAGCTCTCCTTTTAATATCTGAAGACAATAGAGCACTCGGCCCACTGCCAGCACCACCTGTGCACTGTTACAAGATGCCACACTGATGTTCCTGCCCTGAGGCTCCTTCCACTCGCTAACCAAAGCTTTACTGTCCTGAGTCACCAATCGCACAGACACAGAGGTGATCTGCACAGACATACACAGGTGAGCACTGCTGTATTAATAGGAAGGAAGGCTCAGATAAAAGACACTGTACCTGGATCAGCTGCTGGTGTGCTACATTCCCACAGAAGAATGTCTGCTGGTTATCCACAAACCCAGGAAGTTCAGTCTCCTCTACCTCTTCTCCACTCAGCATTAACACTCTGAACACAAACGCACATACACACAGGTGACTGTGAATGTTGCCCAGTATACATTTATTAATTTGACAGAGGCTTTTATCCAAAGCGACTTGCAGTGAATACAATGTATAAATTTTTTTAATCAGTACTTGCATTCCCTGGGAACAAAACCCACAACCTTTGCGCTGCTGACGCAATGCTCTGCCCGTTGAGTTATAATAAAAAGTATAGTAAAACCATATTCTTTAAATCATTACTATATCTTATTAAACAGAAGCCAATATTCTAAAGAGGGACCTTGAGTGGTTGAATGAGGCATTGATTCTTGTTCTGTGTCTCAGAAGCTACCTGAAAACACATTTTCACATTTTAAAACAAATTTATATACAATGGAGTCATTTAAAATGTCTAGAACTTTTCCTATGTTCTTGAAGGCAGATATACTGCCATTTTTGGACAAGACACAAATGGACTTTGACTTTAGGTCTCCTTTAATAATGACAGCTGTTTAATAGGGGCTAGTGATAGAAAGTTTGATTCTTTCAAGCGATTCGTTCATTTTTAGTTTGTTCACTTAAATGATCCATTCAGATTCGTTCACTGATTCGTTCAGTAACCATTTTTTCAAATGACATTTTTCGCAGGGGGCGAAAAAGAGTATCTTATGCATCATGTCTACGATTGAGTCAACGATTGTACTAGATTATTGTTTACTAGATTACTAAAACTGACTCATTAAATAAATAAAATAAGGTTCAGGTGACCAAAACATATGGTTTTCTTGCATAATTAACGTTTTAATTGTTTGGTCAGACAGGTTGTCTGTGGTGTTATATTCTGTATATTAAATATGAATATATATAAACAAGCATATATAAACACTGCACAGTACCACCTGCTGCAATTTGCATCTGCTTTCTGATGATTACTGAATGATACTGACTCACATGCAGTCAGTCTCATTCATGACCAACCTACCCGGTACACAATCATTCACAAACAGCATGTATTGTTCAATTTGTTCACGAAACAGCATGTACCATTTCATTCATGAACAAGATCTCTCTCTCGTTCAGACTCAAAACTGCGACTCAGTCAGTGATGGGCGTATTGGAGCCCGAACTGAATACTATTTGTTGACGTGATGCAAATTTCGCATACGCTGCTTGTAGCACCACGCTGCTGTGGAGGGAGGAATTTGAACTAGAACGAAAATTATCAATGGATTACGTGAAAGAGAACGATTCGTTCAAAGAGAATGATTCGTTCAAAAAGACTAGCAGAAAACCACTTATCCAAGTGTGGTATGGGATTTGACAACGGTGCAGGCAGATCTGTCTCCTGCTTGAGTAGAATAGATTTTTAATACAGTCAGTCAAAGAAGACCAGTCATTCACTGTAAAGCAGGTCTCATTGCAGCTGAATCCAATGTCATTCCATTCGGCCTGCTGTTATACATCCCCTACAGTATTGGCTTAAGACCAAGGGGTTTCCCCCCCCCCCGAGTTTTCCTTTTCACAAAATCAAAGTCATGCAGCACTGCCTACAAGTTTTAAATATGGGAGAACCTCTTGTCACCGTGTCTAACTAGCAACAGATGCATCCTCACAGGTTGGGGAGCGGTCATGACTGTCTGACCAGCTCAAGGTCTGTGGAGAGGTCGCAATTCTTTATGACGTATCAGCTAATGATGCTGGCAGTATTTCACGCTAAGAAATCAACATGCGTCTTGGTTTGCATCAATAAACAGTGGTCTCCTATATAAACTACCAAGGAGGTCTGCAGTCATGCCCTCTTTACAAGTTGGCATACCATATGTGGTCCCAGGGAAAACTCTTCTCACTGAGAGCAAGTTATACCCCTGGATGTCTTAATGTGGAAGCAGACATCCTGTCAGGACAGGGGCAGACGCCCCGGGAATGGACGCTTCACCCCGTGGTGGTGAGGCAGATACAAAAAATCTTTGGGCAAGCCTATATGGACTTCTTCACCTCTTGAGAAACATGGTAAGGCATGGCCGAGGCTTCATCTCTTTGCTTTCCTTCTCCCTTTTGTGCTATGGTTGGTCATGCTACTCATGCCTTTTAACCTCCTCTCTTTTGGGAGAATGACGAGGAAAAGCTTAACTGTGTATGTCCAGTGCATGCGTATGTCCACAGAGCTGCCCTGACCAGCTAGCCACAGACTGACCAGCTAGCCACTGGATTATTGATGCTATTTTGGTTTCTTATGAGCCCTTTGGTATCCCCCACCTAAGGGGACCAAAGATTTATGCAGGTGTCCCAATTCAGGACATCTGTGACGTGGCCGGATGGTCTGTGCCTTTTCACTAAAAATGTGGAACATTAATAACATTTTATAAAAATGTGCATCAATAACTGTGAATAACATACAACATAGAAAAACATCAAGAACAACAACTGAAAAACAAATGAAAACCCCTAAAGGTCACGTTATGATGTAAAAATGACTGTAATTTTCTTCCCCATTATAGTATACATTTCAATAAATGTCTTACCTCGTCTGACCCACAAAAGACAGAATGAGCATGTCATCATTGTCTCGACTTGATTCTGATCGAAGAGGCCACAGTCCTGAGATACCCACAAACAAACAATACTACAATATTTGCTGAACTGTAGAATATTGTTATATCATTATATGTAACATACAGATATTGCTTGACTGGATTTTATCAACATAATAATACTAAGATAATATTCTAGTGTACACATTTAGGTTAAAATATGCATGCGTTTGATGCTAATAAACAACATGCATACAATTATTGATGTCTTTTAAACCACCCCCTTATATTACCATTATAGTAAACAAACATCAAGCACTGAAGAGATAAACACCCTTGATTCCAGGTAGGTCGATGCTAGCATGTTCATGGATTCCGATGCCATTGCGAATAATCCTCAGCGATCCTTCCTTAAATGCTCCAGAACATGTCACCAACTACAGAAAACACAAAACAAAACATCAGTGTGAATCCCGGCTCCTCCTCAAACAGCCAGACAATATCTTTAAATACAGGTTCACAACTTAGCCCAAACATGTAATTGGAAATGATGAAATACATATTTGGCATGCCATCCAGGTTAAAAAAAAAACTGTAACCCAATCTATGGGGTCTAATAGTAATAGTAATAGGTTGTAAAATATATATTTTTAATGGTTTAGATAAAGAAAGAGGTTTGAGAGGAAAGTCTGTCAAAATTTTATTTATGTAGAGATAGGTAGAACTATAGAGATATGCTTTACAGGGATTGGCTAGATATAGACAGATAAGGTCTACAGCTAGCCAAGAAATGTCTTGTCTTTACAGGTGACAAGAGAGGTGTCTCTGCCCTACTGTCACTGTCCAGCTTGGTTCCACAACTACAACACTAACAAAGACAGCCAGAAACCTTGCTGTAGTCTTTGATCATCAGCCTAATATATCATATATGCCTAATATAAAAGGAAAATCTGGCCTTGTCACAAACATGCAAGAGCTCCTTGTCCAGGCCCTTGTCCTTTCTAAGCTGGACTACCGCAATGCTTTGTTGGCTGGCACATAAACTTTTTGCCCATTTGTTTACCCAGTGGGCAGTTTTGGTCTTCCGGTTAAGGAGTCAGTAATCAGCAGTTTGCTGGTTCAATTCAAACACAGATCCAGCTCCAATACAACTGATCCAAAACGCAGCAGCTCGCCTGATCTTTAAAAAAAGTAGTCACATCTCTCCTCATTTCCCTTCTCTAGCTACCAGTTGCTGCACACAATGTTCAAATCTCTACTGCCTGCTTATAAAACCATGGGCATATTAAGCTATGGTCTTATTGAATGATGAAGTTCCTATATTTAAGTTCCTATATTATATTTATAGTTATATATATTTATATTTAGAATATACAGGTCCTTTTCCGAAAATTAGCATATTGTGATAAAGTTAATTATTTTCTGTAATATACTGATAAACATTAGACTTTCAGATATTTTAGATTCATTACACACAACTATAGTAGTTCAAGCCTTTTTATTGTTTAAATATTGATGATTTTGGCATACAGCTCATGAAAACCCAAAATTCCAAAAAATTAGCATATCATGAAAAGGTTCTCTAAACGAGCTATTAACCTAATCATCTGAATCAACTAATTAACTCTAAACACCTGCAAAAGATTCCTGAGGCT
>JBAJNP010008469.1:0-20176 GCA_036877545.1 Yasuhikotakia modesta
CTGCTTTGTTATGAAGAAAGAGATTCTTTATGTGACTGAGAAAGGAAATCATTACTAGCGCTTGAACTTCTCTGTATTGCCACTCAGAACACGAGGGGGTTTGACTTTATCCCGCCTACATTTTTAAGCGGCCGCATCTCTGTGAACTCCTGGCCTCTGATAGCACTGAGGGAACGCAGCAGACGTCTGCAGGCCGGTGAGATTCTGCTTTCGCATCATCTTTAGACTCCAGGTGTAATCTCTCTACATGCTAAATGACCACAGAACGCCATCGATTATTACAGCTGTTGAGCTTTTGATAAACAACTGACATAAGACTTTATCTTCAAGTTCTAACCGTAGCGGTTTATCACTAAATCTGTTTTGTAAAGATGCCAACAACCTTGACAGGCTGAGAGTCGGTGGGTGTGATCTGTACAGCCTCTTAAGTGGCGTCTTTGAATTGAGAATTTTTCCTTTCTCACCGCGTGTCCGCTGAGGACGTTGTTGTTGTGTTTTTAACAACACACAGCAGGATTGTTTTAAAGCCTCAGAAAACTCAAAAAATAGTTTGTGTTGTGAATATAATGCCTTAAGTTTACAGTTTAGCCATTTGAGCTGGTTTCTCGTTTGTCCTCCATCCTGTCCCATTGACCTCAGGTTTTATAAATGCGACCGTGTTTTTGGCTGAGATTTATCCGCAGGTGTAACACGCAGTAATCTGTAATTCCCAGATGCAGGAAGGTGGGCTGAAGAGTGTTTGTGGCTGATCCGCAGAAGCAACTCAAAGGTTCTCGCCAGAGCACAGAGGCAGATTGAAAACGAGTCTCGTCTTCAATCAAGCCCAGGGCCTTGGAGAAATCTATCCCTTCACCAAGGTCTCATTTATGCAGAAGTGATGGATTTAACCGCAGTCTGGGGAAAGAGAGAACAAGAGAGAGAAAGAGAATGAGAGGAGAATTACATGCCTCTCATGTTTGTTTGTAACACCTGCAAGACTCACTGGCAAAATCGAATTTGCTCCTTTGTAATTTAGTGGCTAATGTCATACGAACATGTTTGATTTAAATCGTGCGAGTGCTAGCGTCAGGGACAGACGGATGCAGATGAGTTGACCTGCAGAGACTGGGAAACAGGCAGACGGACACATCACACATTAACATTTGAAACTATGGTGGTTAAATCGCTCTTCACACTCTTCTTCTCAAGCTGAGACAATTACACAGTAGATTTCAGGACGTGAGCGCTGGTCCCAGTGCGGCGCTGCATAGTCATTTCATTTCCAATGAATAGATATTGATCTATTTGTCATTTCTGAAGTGCTTAAAAGCAGCACTATTAAATACGTGAAAAGCATTGCGATGCGATAGACATTAAGTTTGTTGTGTTGAGGTGTGTGTGTGCAGTGGGTTTACTTAATTATATATTGGGGACTAATTTGAACCCAAAACCTGACAAATCTGAGAGAAAACCTCCTTTTGGAGACATTTGTAAAACCGTTTGTGTAAAAGGTAACAAGATAATTGTAATTGTAAAAATCCAGAAAGCTTTTGTTAAGGCTTGATTGTTGGTTTGTGTGTGTGTGTGTGTGTGTGTGTCCACATGTGTGAAGGCATTTCTTAAAACATTTGCAATCTCTGATCTGGGTCTCGTGACTCAAACACCTGCCACACTAAAGGATTTGTTTGATTGGTCGGTTCTGAACATCTCAGTAAATTTATACTCATTGGTGTCTCAAAATTTGTGATTGTGGTAATGATATAAGCAGATCAATTCTGTTGATTTTGCTCTTCTGTGCCTCTTTTCATTTGCACTCCTTTGTTAGGCAAATGTTTGTAGTTATAATAAAGGCCCGTCATTTTGAAGCTATGTGTGAGCAACCATGAAAAAACCAGCCAGACAGTGCACACACACACACACACACACAGTGTGTAAGACAGGTGGTTGATGAGACCATGTTTAGAAAGCAGGTGAGAGGTTGATTCAGTGTGTGTGTGTGTGTGTGTGTGTGTGTGTGTGTGTGTGTGTGTGTGTGTGTGTGTAAAAACATCCTCTGTTAGTTTGTCTTTCTCTGTTCTCCTTCATCAGATCAGGCTCTCTGTGGGATTAAACGAACAGGGTTTGGAGACTCATTAGAACCAATTCACAGAACCGACTGCTTTTCCAGCTGCTCTCAGCCATTAAAATCCACGGCTCCGGTCCAAATGCCCCCAGCGTCCCCATCAGATTAGGATTAATAGAAACATCTTTAGTAATGAGTGATCGTGTTTGTGTGGCAGCTGTGTCAGGTTTTGTAATGGGAGTCGAACCATTAATCCGGAGCGGAATTTCTGAAAACTTTTGGATTGATTTTGGATGGCTGTTTAAAGGTGATCCTTCTCCTGTGATAAATGAGGTGGCAGTGACTACAAAGAAGCTCCTAATTAATCTTTTTAATGTGATCTATACGGTCTTTACACAGCATGGCCTGTTCATATCTGCACATTTCTGTTAACAAATACCTGCGCTGCCAGTTCGGTTTCTGCAGTTAAAAAATCATTTCTGCATTGTTTGAAGCTACTGTAGATGTGTTAAAAAATGTGATTGATTAAATTTGTAACAAATTTTAGATTTAAAGATTTTAAACTGTGATTTTTCTCATGTCATGCAGTTATTTTTAACCTGCTGCTTACAGCTGGTCTAAGCAAAGCCATCAATGAATGTTTGCAAACATGGGAAGATGGAAAGATGTTATCCATGGATACACACGACTGTATGAACACTAATAACACTGATGTTTGCTTTAGCACACGTTACTAAATACAGAGTGTTATAGACACCCGTCACTGCTTTTTATAGTGCCTGTATCACACAACCTGATCATGCTGTGATAGAACAGCATGAATTATTATATCTGTTATAATCTATCATTGTTGTGTTGCCGTGCAGAACAAGGGCAGAGAAAACGCTTGTTAGCAGAAACGCTGCCGTTCCGTATTCCTCGCTGCCGCTGTCATTGGTTTGCAGCCGTTTCTCCACCTCCGGCGTCCAGCCCTGCAGATTCCCGCAGAGAGACAGACATCTTCCACTTAATCAGCCGCTGTGTTTCTTGTTCAGATAAATTGGAAGCTTGTTTCTCTTGAGAGCTCTTTCTTGAAGGAGCAGAACTGCCACCTGACAGTTTCACAACCCTGCCTCAGCTGCACACCGGCGCAGGGCCGCAGAACGCAACGGTGCCACGGCAGAACGCAACGGTGCCACGGCAGAAGGCACTGGTGCACTGATCAGTGGGAACGTTGCAGGCCAGTCAGGAAGTTGACACTCATCGATCAGCACTGAGGGTCTTCACACACAGCTACTGTAGTTAAGGATGAATTCAACACTTTCTGTGCAGGTTCCATTGACTTTGAAATGCTAGTTCTTAGAACATTCTCAGAACATTGGCAAGTGTTCTCAAAAGTTCTCTTAATGCTATTAAAATGTTCTGGCAGTAACATTCATGGAATTGTAAAATTTTGTATTTCATGTAAAAAAAAGGAAAAAAATACATTTCATGTAAAAAACATCAACAATTGTTGCTGCATCTAAAAAAATGAACGTTTTTGACTATTTTAAGAATTCCACTGTTTACTGGAAACGTTATTGAAACATTCTTACAACTTAATATTGTTACCTTGGAAGGTTCAAATCAGGGTAGCCTTTATGCAAACGCATAAAGTGGAGGACAGATTTTTTTTCACAGTTTGTCAGTCTGACCTTCACATTTTTCTCTTTTTAATGAGCGTTTTAACATGTATCTTTGTCCGCTCTCATCTCTGAGCTCTCCTTTTTATTAAGAAGTGGTGGAACTTAAGGGGAATAATCATGACTTATGTGCAGAATTAAACTGGTTTTACTGGTTGTTGGCGTGAGGGAACTTGACTTTAAATGGCTCTATAAAATATCTGAGTCTTTAGATGTTTAATGTTCAGTCTTCTTTGCATTCAGTCAAAAGCTGAACAGATTCAGCCGCTGTTTCAATTATATCCCATAATAATGGTGATGTTCTAAAGCCTCTTTCATTAGCCCACACCACACATCCATCTCCATACACACACATTAATGCTTTTAAAGAATAAATGCCACAGTCTCTGAGGTTCTTTAACTGTTGCCTTTATCTGTGTGTTGTAGGAAAACCCCTACATGTGCAACAACGAATGTGACGCAGCCACAGAAGAACTAGCCCATCCTCCTGAACTCATGTTTGACTTTGAGGGTCGCAACCCAACCACTTTCTGGCAGTCCACCTCCTGGAGGAAATACCCCAAACCTCTGGTGGTCAACATAACGCTCTCCTGGAACAAGACCATTGAGCTGACCGATGACATCGTCATCACATTCGAGTCTGGCCGGCCAGAGCAGATGGTTCTGGAGAAGTCTCTGGATTATGGACGGTCTTGGCAGCCCTACCAGTTTTATGCTACCGACTGCCTTGATGCTTTCACGATGGAGCCCAAGACTGTGAGGGACATTACCCAACATACTCTGCTGGACATTATCTGCACTGAAGAATACTCCAGAGGCTACGTGTGGAAGAACGACAAGACCGTACGCTTTGAAATCAAAGACCGATTCGCACTGTTCGCCGGGCCCAAGTTGCACAACATGGCCTCCCTGTATGGACAACTGGACACCACCAAGAACCTAAGAGACTTTTTCACCATCACCGACCTGCGCATACGTCTCCTCAGACCCGCCACGGGCGCCACCATGGTGGACGAGAACAATCTTTCCAGATACTTCTATGCCATCTCTGACATTAAAGTACACGGCAGGTAAGATGTTTGGTTTCTCGGTTGCTGGCTGGAGATTGTTGCCCTCAGCTGTTTTTCTAACAAAATGTTTCATTCTCTAGCTCTGCACCGCAGGAGGTACAGTTGATGTGCTTTATATGTTTGGAGTTATATTTTATGCATAGGTTTGATTTTCCCATTTTTTACAGCTTGACAGAACTGCAGTGTATCATATTTTTCTGTCATACAACTATTTAATGCTAAATTTGAAAAGTCTGGGGGGAAACAGTTTTCATAGGTGCAAATGTGTAACCAGACTTATCAAACCGTCATCCTCATGAACTCTTTCATAGCAATGTGTGTTTTTCCTCAGTAGGTCCTCAAAAAGTTCATTAGATCCTCACACTTCTGCAAAGCTATTGCACTGTCAGCATTTGTTGCAGAAGTCTGAAGTAAAGCTTCTAATTTGAGACTCTGTGATCAATGTCAAGACTGAAATTCTCCAGATCTGTCAGTCTGAAATATATATAATGAAACACATTTGGTAATAAAGTGATAAAATGGTTTTGACACTAAAATGATAAAATGTCATCATTTTTCTTGCTCTCTCAGATACTGAAACTAACAGCGTGTGAGTTCTGCGACTGCGGGGAGCGCATTCATATTTAATGAGGTCAGCACTAACGCAGGCTCTGACTCCAAACAAGTTCCTGTAACATTCTAGCACTGCATTGTTTCACACCGCATACAGTTGCTAATTCAGCGTTAACCGCAGTCAGTCCGTCAAAGCGGTTTTAACTCTCTTTGAAAGAGTAAATTTGGCCTTAACATATATGTTGTGTATTTCAGTTGGGCAGGACATTGTATTGACCTATCAGCAGGTTTGTAATTAAAATCAGGGCTACAGCTTAAGCTAAGCACTCAGCGAGGGTTTGTGCCGAACGCGTCCGTGTGGATGTTGCCAAATTTGTTACTAGGTGATAATGATGACTGAGTACAGAAGACTGTACGTTTTGAAACCCCTCGCGGCTGCGCTCTTGTTAAATGCGATGCGGTGATGATTGTTGAGTGTCAGAACTGACAGATGCTTGTAAAAACACAGACTTGTTACCTTGTTTGTAAAAAGGTGATGTAAAGTTCAGCAGTATGTTGGTTGCTGTGAGTGTCTCCTTCAGATGTTCCCTGTCACAGAGCATCAGGATTTATCTTCTCACACATGCTCACAGGAAGTGTGTTCTTCTTCACCCCTGAAATGTGTTTCTGCCGCCGGTGTGTGAGCCACTAGACAGATGACCTCAAGCACCAATCCTCTTCATCTCAGAAGAGATTCGCTCCGTATTGGTATGAAACAAAGGGCAGCTAAGTAGGTCAGAGAAATGAAAGAAACGAGAGGAGAATTCAGACAGAACATGTTTATGTTTGTTGAGTAGAGATGCTGTGCATTATAAAAAGCAATTTTATTACATTTAATTATGAAGGTCAAATGAGACGATAACATTGGAAGAACGGATCAATATCCGGCTTTGGGAATTAAAAATGGAGCAGATTGTTTGTATGGGAGAGTGAGGCTGTCATTTTCACATATGAAACGTATCCCCAGCTAACAATTTAAGGATGTGAAACCTTTTTTCTAATGATAGAAATGTTGTTTTGAAAGTTCTAGGAACAAAAAAGTCCAGTTTTAGCCATGGCTTGGTTATTGCTAGGAACATTATTCAGACATTTTTTAATTCTGTAATGGTTAAAAAAAATTCTGCTGTTGTGCTTTAATTTTTTAAATAAAAAACAGGCTTTTGCATCTCAGTCATAAAACATGACAGGATACCTGCTATTTCTCTGGTGGAGAACATTGTTCTTTGAGAGCATTTGATTGGTCAAAATGAGTGAGTGCAGGACGAATCATTAATGTTGTTTGGGCTGTTTTTAAGGGCAAAAAGACTATATGAAATGTTAAAATGTAGGAGTATATATATTGTGTTAAAGCTATCAGACATGGACTAAGAAGTGCACACAACGCTTCCTGTCTTTCATTTCTTTTTCCCCTTTATTTCCTCACTCCCCCCTCCATCTGTGTTTGATCAATAGAGTGTAATTAAAGCCGGGATGAAGGAGGTCCCTGCAGAAAGACCATCGAATCTGACTCTGTCTCCTCTGATACACCGCTGGCCCTCACTCATTCTGATGTATAATGTATGCACTATACATCACTCTTGCTCTCTCGCTCTTCCAGAGACTAGGCAGGAGAACTGAAGTCTCCAGCTGTTCCTGGTTAGCATACAGTGAAGACAAGGGTATAAATGTCTGATTTAAAACACGCGTCTGGAAGACGATATATTTCACTGCTAATGTGAAGCATAACTGTCATGCTAATGCGTCTGTGTAATCTAAATGACACACAAGTTAGGACAGAAATCAAATGACAGGTGAGCAATAATTCAACTGATCAAATATTTAGAGCCAAACTTTTTTGCGAACATGTTTGTTAAGTGGTCTGTACATCTGTGGTGGAGGAAACGTTCACTAATGAGGACTTTGTTTTGCTCGTCTTTAATGGAAGGACACAAAGGTTTTATTTCAAAGCTCAAACCATCTTTTCTAGCAGAGTCAAGGACTGGGTTTATTAACAAGGCCAGCGGCATTGAGGTCTTTATAGCTTTTTTTAGCCACTCCTTATTGACCAATTGGGGGTCACTGCACATGGACTAAACACAACTGATGATTGGCCGTTTGTATTGATTGGTTATGTTTACATATATTGGTCTTTGCCATTTTATTGATTGTCAAAGCAGGTGTCAAAACCTGACAGGAAAAGATTCACAGCATTTTAATTGATGAACTAATTTCAAACTTTATATTACTGCATCGCATTATATCCTTGCATACAAAGTATAATAATATATAATGCCCTAGTACATCATTTGTGGTTTCCTTACAGTTTAATGAAAATATGCATAACCCTCTGTTTGCTAAGAGATAAATGCTGTGGCAGCACATTTAGCTCCATTTCAACTGTTTTGTGTTATCGGTGCAGAACCGTTGAATGTTCAGTCAGGTCCGGATACAGTCGTCTCCCGGAGGATCGATTATACAGTGATTGATCGTTTAATTGCGGTCCACTCTTGCCGCTTGGATGGGCAGTCGCTCGCCAAACAGTCAATGTGTTTTTCTCTTTTTTTCCGGTCGGCTCGGCCCGCGCTGAGGCCAGGAACCGGAGGACAGATAATCTATTTGTGCTAATTTCAAGATTCATCCCACTCTCCGGCTGCTTCCTGAATAAGTCATCGGCCGTGTGTCTTCCTCCAGCCGTCTCGTGTGCTGCGCTCGGCACTTCTGCTCTCCCACATCAGCACATTTCAGTGTCTCAGCTGATGTTTCAGCAATCCTCTGTTCCACATGTTCCTCCACAAACCTGGAGCCTCCC
Organism: Yasuhikotakia modesta; assembly: GCA_036877545.1. Taxonomy (NCBI): domain Eukaryota; kingdom Metazoa; phylum Chordata; class Actinopteri; order Cypriniformes; family Botiidae; genus Yasuhikotakia; species Yasuhikotakia modesta. Next base: position 8,152 of record JBAJNP010008469.1, read on the forward strand.
GGACTCATTTACATCATTTTATTGATTCAGTCCAGTTCACATTTATTTGTGTAGCAGTTTTCACAATGCGTATAAGTTTGGAAGCTGTTTGACAGAAACGTGTCAGTTGTGTTATTGATCTGTAGAAGTGATTTCAGGTGTGAAATAGCACAGGTGCAGTTGGCTAATATCAGACGTGTGTTTAAGCAGAAATTGTGAGGTTCCACTACAACTTCATTGAAAGTGTTTTTTATTTTTATTGAACAGTAGGAATTGTTTTTGGAGAACTGATATGAAAACTGATTCAGATGTTTAGATTTATTCTATTCGACCTCTAACTATCAGGAAGATGCTGCCTAGTTAATTTGAGATTTATTTAGTGTGTGTGTGTGTGTTTGTGCGTGTGTGCGTGTGCGTGTGTGTTTGTGTGTGTGTGTGCGTGTGTGTGTGTGTGTGTGTGTGTGTGTGTGTGTTTGTGTGTGTGTGTGTGTGTGTGTGTGTGTTTGTGTGTATGTGTGCGTGTGTGTGTGTGTGTGTGCGTGTGTGTGTGTGAGAGAGAGAGAGAAACAGAATCTGAGGACTGATATCTAAATGATGAAGTGTAATTACACACTCAATTGATTTTGGCACCTCATTCATCATCCAGTCATCATGTGATTCACAATCGCCGTTTACGGACGTCAGCGCAGCTAGAAAACAATTGAATGTGTAAAAACACACAGTTGACCCGGCAGACACAAAGCCGTCCTCAAAGCTGAGGAGAAACTAGTGGCTTTAGCTCCACGTCTCAGTCTCTCAGAATCCACTGCGTATATCAAAATCATCTCGGCTGAAGAACTTTAGTTGCTGCTGTATCAGAAGGTTAGATGAGCTGGATTGTCTTTCACCAGAGAGTTAAACCGAATGCAGAGCGAGAGTGTATTTCTGCAGCTGAAGAGACGAGCGCTGCTCTCTCATGATTAATGAGCACATTTAATCATTCTCTTCTCTACATCTGTTTATTGTGCCCACATCTGTCTAAATGCTGACCCTGATTCTACACGGCCACTGTCCCATTACACACACACACACTCAAACACACACACTGAAACGCACACACACTCTCACACATTTTCTAAACTACAGGTTTTTATAGAAGTGCTTGTTACAGTAGAACCATATTTTACTGAAAATAATATTTTGGGTCATGTTTAGACATTCAGACAGTCCGAGTTTGTTAGAAAGGGTTTATTAGACTAACCTAAATTATGCTTCACTTTAGTTTATCATAGACTGTACATGTGAGATTATAATAAACTGTTATACTGCAGTTTTCTGTAGATTTTAATATTTTGTGTTTCCCCTTGTTCTAAAGTTTGTTAAACATGTGAGCAGAATATTTACTTTAATTCATATAAGTCATATTTAATTAGTCTGTTTAACACAAAACGCAGCTGAAAGTTAAATATAAGGGCATATTACAGGGAATTGCTTGCACAAATGTGTATATTGCTGATAGTGTCTGTGTTTTAACCGGCTGTACTCAGTATATTAGCAGCATTACACTCAGCAGACGCGCAGCATCTCTGAGGCCGTCGGACCTGCAGAAACTCCCTCAGTCGTCTCAGCGGGTCACCGGTAGAATCTCTGAAAACCCTCATCCGTTCATTTGTCTTTCTTATCTTTTCTCCCTGTCTCAGCCTGACCCCTGCACTCTTTTTAACTTATTTAGGGATAACAGATATGGTGTTGTGTTTGTCTCCGGCTCTCATACAGGACTGCTTCACACGCTGCTCAGAGTTGCTGTCTGAGGTAATGGGCTCGCAGCTCCGTCTCTCTCAGCGGCTCCATCTCTCTCTCTCTCTCTCTCCATCTCTCTTATAATATGACACCCACCACTTGGAGAATCACTCAAGCGTCACCTGCGGACCTCAGGCAGGAAAGAATGAGGAATGGACAGACAGAGAGGGAGAGACAGATCCGTCAACTATTTTAGGTTCTAAGAGCATTTCCGTAATATTTCCAGTAAACATCAAGATGCTATAAAAACGTTCTATGAACATTCAAAGCATTCATTTTTTATAGACATTGTTTTAACTTTGGCTTGGTTGTAAGAACGTCATACATTTTTTTTAAATTTGGGAACGTTTTTAAAATGTTCTACGGTACGGTATATCAAAATATATGGTTTTGATATATGGCATTAAAACGTTCTACTTACGTTACTGCAAGACAGTTAGTTGCATAACTTTGATAGCTAAAGAGTGAAAGAGAGAGAGAGAGAGAGAAAGAAAGAGAGAGAGAATAGAAAATAAAGTGGAACACACTGTATCTGTGTAGCCCAGCTGCCGGGTCCCAGATGTGTGTGTGTGAGTGTGTGTGAGTGTGTGTGTGTGTGTGTGTGCGTGTGTGTGTGTTGGCGCTGTGCTGATATGCGTGACTGACACACTAGCTCAGGGTTATTCCAAGTGCGTGTTTAATTAGCTCATGTGCTGTTTGTTTGTCAAGCCAATTGATTTTATAAATTATAAAGGAGCAATTTATGATGGCAAACCAAACACAGACTCTGCCCTTGAGAAACACGTCCTGCTGTTTAGTGGCCAAGATTTGAGGACTTCAGTGTGCTGGTGTCTGTCATCTGTGCTTATTTACATCAGTTTATTTTGTGTGTGTGTGTGTGTGTGTGTGTTTTAAAAGGTGTAGACACAACGTTACACACTTAACATCATAAAAATGGTTTTAAATGTTTTAGTAACATTTGTAGAACTCTTTTAATGTTATATTTCGTATATATAAAGACGTTATTTATTATGTTTTATGCTTGAGTTGTTAGTGAAGTGTTTTAAATGTCACCAAATCATTCACAAAACTTGGATTAATGTTCTTAAAAACAAGCAATAACGTAAATGTGTAAGAAAATGGACATTTCATCTTTTTACGTTTCGGTTACTTAAAGGAAACATTAGGGAAATGTTCCTACTTCAAATTGTGAGCTGGTATAGCCTAAGGATATTTACAATCAATATTTATTGACTCTGTCCACTGTCTTTAAATTTACTTTATTGAGCAAACTGCTATAGATTCTGGCGACTTGTTTATCCACAGCGGATACATGCAACGCTGTCTTACAAATTTCTATGACAGTTTTCTGTTCCATGATTGTTGTGCTTTGATGCGTTCTAGCTAGACAGCTTAGCAGAGTTGTAATCGAATTAAATATGACAAGGACACGATGCTTAGACCTTTACATTCCCTCTGAAATCTCCAACAATTACAGTGTGTGTGTGTGTGTGTGTGTGTGTGTGTGTGTGTGTGTGTGTGTGTCAGTTTTGTGGATTGTGTAGTTTGTCCTTCACTTGTTTTGCAGGAGGTGAAGTTTAGAGCGATGTGTTAGTAAACACACACACATACACACACACACAACTGCTATAAAACATTTATTTAAATGTCCGTACAAAAGAAACTGAGCTCAGGACTGAACGTTCTTCTTATTAAATGTGGCAATGTTTTTCATTTTTCCAGCTTCTTGCTTGCATTCCTGTAGCGGAAAAGCACAAAATAAACAAACTTCAGAAAGTGTCAGACCTGAGCAACCAGCAAACACGTAAACACGCTGATAATTATTTACCTGCCTGACATTAAGCAAGGAGAACGTCCGAGCTCAGACTTATCAATAATGTAGCAGTCTAGCGGAGACTGAGAAACCAGCCTTTCTCCGTGAAGAGAATGCTGTGTCTTTGGGGAGTTTGCTGACTGACTGAGCACCGCGTTAATGATAACAGTCTGAACGTTGGGATGTCTCTAGACACCTTTACTGATCACCGGCAGACAGGCTGATCCAGCACATTCAGAGCCGAGGAGACAGGACACAGCCTGGGGGCTGCCGGCAAACGTCTGCCTGTACCCTCGTACAGTCTGTGACCCTTCTAAAACAATATGCCCTAAATACTCTGAACACAGCACATTTTTAAGGGGCCAAAAACAGGATTTTTCTGGCTTTTTGAAATAAAAAAGTTTGATGTATTATTTAAAACACTCAGAGCAAAATTCCCATGTTTCCGCCTGTCTAAACAATCACATATATCGTAGTTCCTGTGTGAAGTGTGTGTGTTTGAAATCCTGAGGTATTTATTTCTGTACTATTGCACGTTTAAATGCCATTTGGGCCGCATGTTATATAGTAGCTGTGCTTTACAGATCAAATGTAAACAGTTAAATGCAGATAATGTGATCATGTGAGAGTTAGTGTGCAGGTTTCCTCAGTGTTTGTTTACAGTTGTATTTTGGTTCTGCAGTGATTTTAATTCCTCTCACTCATACAGTCTGTCTCTCTATCTCTCTCTCTCTCTCTCTCTGTCTCTATTTCTCTCTCTCTCTCTCTCTCTCTTACTTACTCACTCAGTCTCTCAATCACTCTGTCTGTTTCTCTTTCTCTCTCATTCTCTCTATCTTTCTCTCTATCACCTGATCGCTCACAAATGGCACAGCCCTGAATCTGTTCCTCCCTCTTTACACTGAGCTTGTGTGCAGAGTCACCACACAAAAGGATTAATTATGTGTCGTCGGCAGCACAGATAAAACAAACACGCAGCCGTGCCGCTCAGTTTACAATTCAATTGTAGACAGTTTGGAGAAAGAATCTGTACCTTCTGAATGAAAACAGACACGCACAGATACACACACACACAAACACTCACACACACACACACACACAGCTTAGCAGCACAAGAAGGGCTGGAAATAAGGTGATGGGGGATTTTCCAGAGTAAAGCCACACTGTTACCCTGGAAAAAGCTGATCCCATTTAAAGGTTCCAACGAAATCCCGTCCCATTCATAGCCATCGACTGGAATAAAGCTATTAGCGCCTTTCAGATTAGCGCTGTAATGCAATAATTGTTATGTAAATGTCTCAAGCAGGGTGAACTTTCTGCCATTTCCTTTCTGAGGAGAAAAGTTTGGGCCTGTCATTGGCTATCATTCTCTTTACAAAGCTCTCTTCATCCCAGCTAACGTTTGGCTAACGCTCTCCAAACGTTTTCTGAAAATGTGGAGTAGAACGTTTTTGAACGTTATGTATCATGTTAAAATGTTATTCTCAGATGAAACATTTTAAAAAGTTGAATTAAGAAAGTTTTAATAACATTCTTAAAGCCAAGCAGTAATGTTGATATAATGCTTTAAAACTGGACATTTAAAATAATATTTTATGTTAACGTTAAGAAAACATTTATACAAACTGAAATTGTTAGCTGGGAATGTAAGGAAGAGGCAGAAAGATTGTTAGTCATTATGTCATTTTATCACTTGTGGCTGGTATATTTATGSTTTATATTCACTGTCATACGCAGGTCATGTTAAGTTAGTTGTGTGGTGTTGGGCAGCATGACAGATCTATAAATAATTTCCTCACTGACCACAACTTCCTCTGATAGCCCCGCTCACTAACCCCCACCATCAGACACACACATTTCGGATGCATCTCTTGTCATATTCTGTCTCATTCATTTCTGATATTTCTCTCCTCATGCTAAAGTAACGCCTGTTGTGTTGAGCAGAAGACACAGAGCTCTGTCAGATTGAGATCGCCGGCCGACCTCTGACCCCGGGCACATCTGTGCGCTTCAGACGGACTCTGATGATGGATTAAGAGTCTTTAATCACAGCGTCTGGGGAGAATTTGGCAATCGGAGCCAGGCCATTTCACCAGCCGCATGCAGTCATGTATCAAGCCTCCCTCAGACCCGCCACATTAAGATTTAAATACATCCCTCATCCGTCACGCCGCGTGTTCTGCAATCGAAGGAGGGCACGAACCCTTGTTCCTGTAGAATGATAATGCTAAAACGCAAGCTGTTAGCTGCAGCGCTGAGTAAGAGAGCAGAAACAACACAACAGATTGTGTGTGTAGCCAGAGTTGTGTTTAAGACACAGAGATCCTCTCTCAGAGACATGTGGTGGTCTCGGCTGTCGGGCTTAGGTGGGCTTTGCTGTTGCTGGGGCTGTGAGATGCTGTGTAAACCGGAGTCGAGCTCTGCAGATAAAATGAATTTCAGAATCTTTGTGGTTTTGTAACATTTGCAATGTTTTTTTCCATCAAGGGTAAAATTGTCACATTCTGTAAATATCAAACATCCATTTCAGACTTTGGAGAGATTGTCTGATGTTCTGTATGTTCAGACTCCAGGTCTGTGTTTTGTTTGTTTGTTTGAGCTCATGTTGGTGGTGTTTTTAAAATACTTTGTTGTTTCTCCATTCGCAGAATCTCCTGCACTAAATGTGCTTTTATTTTCCACAGATACACATGCAGTAAATCATTCATACAGCAGCTTATTAATCTTAATAATTAAATGTAAATGTTATTTCTCTACATGGCGCCTGTATGCGTGTGGTTATAAAAAATCTTTTGCCTTATATTTGCAACTTGCATTTACATTTATATATATATTTACATACCTTTATTTGCAGTTAAACAACAGTGGGCTGCCTCAGTATTTCAGATGTTTAAATGAACTGTTATAATTTCACTAACAGTGTTTGCTTCAGGTTAAACATGAAGGTCTAAGAGATGTGAGTCTACAGCCACATCCCACAGAACTACATCCATGAAATATCCACAGAGGCAGCTGGAACGTCATGTTTTGTGGCATTAGTGGTTGAGTGAGAGTTTAACACGTTTCAGATCTTTATCTGTAGGTATCTGGGCATCTGGTTGGACCTAGAGGTGTCTGTTGATATCAGAACGTTGTGGTTTCACAGACGACTGTCCTGCTGGCTCTTTTAGCTCCTGAGGGAATTAAGCTATTCCTGAATGTTCTGTCTGTCAGGTCGGTGCAGTTTAGCAGACAGCGAGCTGCAGAGTTTTGTCTCTGAGAGATTGCACCCACTTCTCACTTATGGTGCTGCGCTGCTGAGCAGTCGTCTCTGTTTGTCAGGAGCCAATTAGAGTCAGCACACAAGATGCCTCCATTCATTTATCTTAAATTCACAGTGAGGCACAGCACTGAGGTCTCACCTTGTCAGGCAGTGACATGCTACGGCTTCCCAGCCAATCACAAAAGAGTAAAGCTGACGTTTATAGTGCGTGCAGAGGTGCAGGATTCACAGAGGAGGAAAATTTGGTCCTGTCTGGATTTGTGGTGGAGGTTTAAAAATGGCAGCACAGTTTTTCCTCTTTGCTTGTTTTAAAATCCATTAATGCATTAAAATCTTTATTTTTTATGCTACAAATGCATGACACGCTGTGAGATTAAGTGAAGCACTATTTAGATCAATAGTTTTGAGGCAAATTTTTCGGTCTGTCTGTGATCTCCAAACCCCTTGATGGTGGAGAATCGACGTCCTGACAGAACAACTGACAGGAAACAGAATGAGGCAGTAAAATCACCACAGCGTCCCACCTCTCCCCACTCTCTGAGGCTGCTTGCATTTGCAGATGACATGGTGCTGGCAGGATAAAAATAAACGATAGCGAATCAGCACGCAGACAATCGGTGACATCACAGAAACCCTCCTCTTCCTCGTTAGCGTGAGTCTCATTTTTATGTTGATTTGCACAATGGGTTTTTATACGCTGACATGAGCAAACAGTTATTTCAGTGAGAGTTTTGACCTTGTTCTCCGTATTACTATAACACCTGCAGATTTAATGAAATGTAATTACTTCACTTAGCTCGCTCGACGCATGTGTTGTCTCTGCTCAGCTTGTTTTGGTCGCATCAGCACGTTCAGTCATGCATGTGTAAGCTTCATTTGGAGATAATTGCTAATAATTACGCATCAATAAGTCTGTGCAGCGGAAGACCGCGACGGTTTCGCTGTCAGTTTTCTGGTGCTGTGAGATGAAATGGTAAAGATGGGCTCATTTTTTCATGAGGTCAGTTGAACGATGGTAATTGAAGAAGAGAGAGTTTTTCTGCTCATTGTCAATCAGACATCCATTATTTTGGAGGTCACAGGCTCTGTTGTTCCTCAGGCTAGTATTTCTATAACAGATAAATAAATAAATCACTAGTATCAGCGTGTTTGAAATCCTGCCTTTCAGAAGAACTTTGAGCCCTTAAACCTTTTTGTTAGACTCAAAATCCTTATTATATAGAAATGTAGTGTTTTCTCCTGCAGCATGTTGGTTTTTCTGCTCAATTTGACCACAAAAACTCAGAAAAGGTATATTTTTAACAGCATTATACATTATTTAATAAATAACATGAATGTTTTGTTGTAGGTGTAAATACATAAAGTAATAGTTTATCCTATCATTTATTCATACCAAGCTTGCAGGAAACATTCTCCAAACATTCACTTGAAGTTTAAAAAAGTTCTTGCTGTAATGTTTGTAGAACGTTTTTGATTTTATATATTGTTACTCAAAAGGATTATTTTTAAATTGTTAGTGTTTTAAAAAGAATAACATTTTAAAGTTTTTGTAAAGCTTTAATTGAAACGTAAGTTAAACGTTCTAACAACGTAGAACTGTAAGCTGGGTATGAAATCTTTTCTTACTGCACTGTGATTGGCTGCAAGATTCAAACTTTATATAAAATCCTAAAGGTCTGTAAGACCTCATTGAAGAAAGTAATGACAAAATATTGAGTCTGACTGAACTGTTCATTACACAACATTTAGACTTCAGACATTAATTACAGAGCACTAATGTCTCACCCTGAGGAGATGCAGCGTTTGTTCACATGATGCTGTCCCTTCTAAATGACGCTGGGCAGTTTCTATGGCAGAGCCCAGGATAACAGCTCTGGCATTAAAGTCTAATTAAATTTATTTTCCTGCATTTCTCCTTGAGGCATCTTTTGCTCCTCGTCTCCCCCAGCGACCGGACTGGTACAGGAATGTTTGGGTTCTGTTCGCGACGCTGCCATGCCGACGGCAGAGAGACCCGCAGGGCTCTCGCTGTGTCCCTTCATTACATCAGCAGCGTATCGCCTCCATGATTAAAATGTTGCTGCGATAAGAAAAGATGAAGGTCAGGCTACAAAAAACACGATGTGGAATCTGAGACCTCCAGCTGGACAGAACGGGGACGAGTGCGAGGGTCTCATCAGAATGCCAGGCGAGCTGTTCGCCCCTCGCAGGTTTTGTTCGGGGTGGGCATGGGCTAATGTTCTTTAAAAGTTGTTTTAAAGTTATGAGAAGAGTGTTTGGAGAACATTATGTATCATATATATCTTAACTTTATAACTTTATTGCTTGGTTCTAAGTTTAATAATTTAATGTTAATACAATGTATAAAAGCATTGGATATTTGAAACATTCCTAGAACTTTCAAAATTTTTATAGATAATGGCAACGTTAGGGAAACGTTCTTGCCACCTATAATTGTTAGCTGGGTTGTTAGCGACGCTGGTAACTATTTTTGACCACGCTAGCTTTTATACAAGTACACGATTGTTCGCTGGAAATGTAGCGTGTCATTGTAGAACAAGCCATTTTAATGTCTGGTACTCCTGCGTAGTTTTAATATGTCTCTGAAGTCTATTACTCACTGTTTATATGCGGTTTAATGAGCCATCATAATATCAGCCAGTAATTTGCATCATATGTCATTATTGTGGCAGAACTCTCACATGCACGGGTTAGCTGACATTTCACAATCTACAGATTCATGTTTATCTGGCAGCTGCCAGTTTAACAGAATCTCTCAGACACCAACAAGATCCTCAGACGTGACATGCCCTTCTGCTAAATTAAATGATAATCAAAAAAACCTTAAAGATAATGAGATGCAAATCATGGTGTCTGGAGAATAATGCCCTCATTTATTGTGCCCATGTATACCTGCAGGGACCAAGCAGTCATTTGTCACTTCCAAACGAGATTGGATGCATCACATTTATCAGGCCCCGCACGCATATCTCTTCGGACACAACACTTTAATGGTTTTAATAATGCGTCTTCGTGCTCACGCAGAGCAGACCGCACACGCGTGTGAACGGGAGAGGTGTCAGACATCAAGGGCCCGGTTCTGCCCGTAATCCGTGTGGAGTCTGAGGCTGAAATGCACTAGATCAAAGACGACAGACTGATTCACAGCTCTTGATTTCCCGCAGTGTCACTTTAATCTGTCAGGATGACGGTGAGCAACTTTAAAGCAACATTCACACATATTTGCTTCTGTGGACTGTGTTAAAAGCAGAGGTTGGTGGTTTTGTTAGAGCATTTTACTGCCTGAGCGTTTGGTTACACGTCAGGTTAAAACGTCCTTTACAGATCGTTGCATCAATCTTTCTGTCGCATTCATAGGATCTTATATTTGACATTCTGGACTTTTCTAAATGAATTTACAAGGTATGCACACAGAAAAACTGGTTTATGGTTTATTTGCATTAACTTCTAGTTCTAAATAACTGTGTAAATGTTATGATATGAGTTCTGAAGAGTTGATTAAGGTTTTAATTGTGAATCAAGCGTTTGATTTTGCTGTTTTAGTAAAGATATCTGAACATACTCCAGATGTCCCCAAAGGTACATTTTTGTTAGATTTAGGTCACTTCTTTGGACCATTTTATATGTTAAGCAAAGCTATGCACACACACATACACACACGCACGCATTAGCCCAAGTTGAAGCCAAGCTGTTGTATTCTGGCTGAGAGAACAGCTTCACACGTCACCATTACAGTTTCTTTACGTCAGAACTACATCTGTGGAGCCAAATCCATCTTCTGCCTTCCTGCATTCAAAATCAATTTGTGTGTTAAGGGAGTGAATTGAGAGTGTGTGTGTGTGTGTGTGTGTGTGTGTGTGTGAGAGACTGTTTCTAAGGAAAACATTCATAAGTCCTGTGGTATTTATTGGCATTTGTAAATAAATATTTTTTATGTATTGAAATGCTTTTATAAAAATGTCTCACTGAGATACGCATATGCATGCCGGATTGTATTATTATGTATTTGCAGCTGAGTTAAATATTTTGCATAATTCATTATTTCATACTTTTGAGCGTGTATACTATCTCTGTATACATTATACTTACATATCAGCACATATAGTGCATCTGCTCCACCGTTTTTAATCATTATTCTGTGTGTCTCATTGATGTGTGACCTGTTAGTAATTATTCTTTCTCCAGAGGGACAATTATAAATAACCTCTCTTTGGAGGGAGTGAAACAAGAAGTAAACAGAGAAAATAATGATGTGGATTTAGTGTAACTTTCACGAGGCGTCTCCGAGCATCCAGACACACGTTTACTTCTAATGCAAATGATTCACAAGGTCATTCTGGTCTCCTAGCGCTGCTTCCAGTTTCTCTTGCAGGTGTAATTGAACTCAGCGATTGAAAATCCTGAAGGGCAGATGTTTCATTTCCTCTTCCTGTCCCCTCTTACCTGACAGGTGCAAGTGCAACCTTCACGCCAACAGCTGCGTGTTTGACAGAGAGAAGCTGAGCTGCGAGTGTGAGCACAACACAACCGGCCCCGACTGCGGTCGCTGCAAGAGGAACTATCAGGCCAAAGCTTGGAGCGCCGGATCCTATCTCCCCATCCCCAAGGGCACAGCAAATATCTGTGAGTATACACACTGATACACACACACTCCTATTCCAATTACCGGAAAGAACAATGCCGGCTTTATTTGTGCGGATAACACGCCACATGTCCTTTTTTCCAAGCATAAACCATCTTTCTTGTGCTGTCCTACCTTTCACAATACACTCATGGTGTCTCTTCAAAAGCTATTACCCTACTTCCACTTCAAAACAAGAGCCTCGCTGGTACTTTGTCACTGAGGGTTTACAGTCACTTCCCAACTTCTTGCTTTGTTATACAGTCCAAAATGTACAGGCTGAACAAGCACCTGTTGTTCATTTTAGGATTTAATAACTATTTTAAAAGCTTGTGTTTATTCTTACATTTTTTTAACTATTGCTGTCCCTGACTTTTGCATGACACAAATCTTAATATTTATATCAACATATTAACATATTACTTTAAATTGCTTTAAAGGACATCCGAATGTTACTGCAGTGTAATTTTAAAAAAACATGCATCGTATAACCAATGTGAGACTTTCTGCACTTTTCTGCCCTTCGGTAACGTTTACCCTTCAGAAATGA
>JBAJNP010008470.1:5361-20175 GCA_036877545.1 Yasuhikotakia modesta
TATCGAAGCATCCTGGGCCTCCATAACACCTCAGCAGTGCCACAGGCTGATTGCCTCCATGCCACGCCGCATTGAAGCAGTCATTTCTGCAAAAGGATTTCCAACCAAGTATTGAGTGCATAACTGAACATAATTATTTGAAGATTGACTTTTTTTGTATTAAAAACATTTTTCTTTTATTGGTCGGATGAAATATGCTAATTTTTTGAGGAATTTTGGGTTTTCATGAGCTGTATGCCAAAATCATCAATATTAAAACAATAAAAAGGCCTGAACTACTTCAGTTGTGTGTAATGAATCTAAAATATATGAAAGGCTAATGTTTATCAGTACATTACAGAAAATAATGAACTTTATCACAATATGCTAATTTTCTGAAAAGGACCTGTATTGTTTTAAAGTGCTGTGGCCCAGTCATAATTAAGACATTAATAAGTTTAATTAATTTATTTATTATTATCTGAATATTAGGGTTCTCTGCTGGTTCTGACCACACTGTCTAGTCCCAAGTCTTTGAGAAGCATTGTGGATCGTCAGTTCTACACAATGCTGTTGATGTGCGTCCTGGTGACACCAAACCTCCTGGTGTTCCTGAAGTCTCTCTGGAAATGTGCGTTCAAGAGCTATGTCCCCCCCAACCCAAGGACAATGGGAATTGTGAGTGGATACAATAGACACAATTAATAGTGCTGTGGAAAAAGATGTGATAATAGGTATAAATAGGCAAGTTAGACTGATTTAAAGCACATTATCATTAGATAACTGACAATAACACATCATGCATGTCACTAATAGATTGTGCTGGAAAAATGTATCATACTGGATGTTATATGAACTGTAAATGGTCCAACTGGTTTTAAAACATACGTTACATTTACATTTATTCATTTGGCAGACGCTTTTATCCAAAGCGGCTTGAAGATGAATTCAAGGTATACATTTTTATCAGGACTTGCTTTCCCTTGGGATTGAACCCACAACCTTTACGGTGTTAACACAATGCTCTACCAGATGAGCTAACAGGAAGGTTGCGTACAGTACTGTAGTAACTGGTTTGTTGCTGAACAACCAGTTCAGCAACCCCTACCAGCTTAAGGTTTACTCCCAGTAGGCAGTATTGCTTTGATAATTGTCTTGACCAGGATTGCCCAAATAAACCGCAATATAAAGTAATTAATTAAATTATTGATAAATGTACTATCCATGAAGCAACAGAGGGTGTTTCTTGTTGTAATGAGTTAAACAAACTGTGCCCAGGTATGACTCAGAGTGCTCCCACTGTTTAAATGAAGCAGGCCTTGGAGGTCTGAGTGACTGACTAATTTAATTTATATATATTTTACTTTTAACAACCTTTTAACCTTAAAGCAACTTCACATATAATGAAAAATGAAACACAGAAATCTGAAAAATATTGTCAAACATAACATAACAGTAAAAACAGAATATATGCTATTATTGCAAATATATACTGTATATTGCAATAATATATTGAGTTAAAAAGTGAAGAGAGTTCCAGAGGTTGAGCGCCAAATATGAAAAGGATCTATCTACCATAAGCCTTGGTATTATTAACTTTTTAGTTTTATTACTAACTTTTAACTTTTTTATACTGCAATGTTTGTGAAGTAAATTTCAGTAAATGTGAAGAACTGCTCACTCAGGTATTGGGAGCTAATCAATACCTTTAGCTAATCAATACCATTTAGGGCCTTTTAGGTGATTAGCAGTATTTTGATGATTTTTCAATGCTTTATAGGCATCAAGTGCTATGTTGACAGAAACAGGCTAATATATATATACTTATTAATTTTTGTAAAAACTCTGAATGCTGAAATTTTACTGTTTCTTTCCAGAAAAGCACATATCTGTGAAGAATCTTTGAAGGTATGATCATGATGGTGCCGCAGATGGCAGCCTCTGTGCTTAGCTCTCCAGTTGTTTAAGTGTTTTTCACTGAACAAACACAATCAGTTTTACCGAGGATGAACTGCTGAGCATTCAGCAGAACACACCACAAAACTTTCTGCTAGTTTTTGAGCATTTGGACGTTTTGCTTTTTGCAGCTAAAGGTCTGAACAGCCAATGGTCTGGCAAATGAATTGCGCTGTACGGAATCCATGTTTGTAGTTGGGGGAGTGGCAGCGCTGATCAGGCACTTTAGGAAGCGCAGACAGGGAAATCGAGCCAGCGCGCTGGTAAAGCTTGGTCAGCGTGGATTCTGTACAGCGCAATTCATTTGCTGGACCATTGGCTGTTCAGAGTGGACCACGATGCAGAATCAGATGGGAAATTGTGTGCTGGTGGGACGTGCTTTTACATCAATGAGAGGTGGTGTACAGATGTGACAGTGTTAAAGATATGCAATTCCGATCTAGGAGCTCTCTTCATTAAGTGTAAGCAGTTCTATTCACCGTGTGAGTTTTACTTGTTCATTCTCGTAGGTGTTCACATTCCACCACAAGCACATGTGAGTGTGGCGTTAGAGAAACTCATAGATCAGATCACGGACACAGAGCAAAAACACCCAGACTCTGTTTTAATCATTCTTGGGGATTTTGATAAAGCAAATCTCTCCCGCGAACTGCCAAAATCCATCACAAACTACAAGAAACCATCCCCAAACACAGAGGTGAACCATCACTGGACCCTTACTGGACCCCTTGCAGTTTGCTTACTGAGCAAACGGATCCATGGATGATGCCATAAAGATGGCATTGCACTTCACTCAGTAACATCTGGACAGGCCACGGTCTTATTTAAGGATCCTGTTTGTGGACTTTAGTTCAGCCTTCAACACCATAATCCCTACACTCCTCCAAACCAAACTGAACCAGCTCTCTGTTCCCAGCCCTATCTGTCAATGGATCAACATCTTTCTGACAGATATGGGTGAGAATGGAGAAATTTATGTCAAGCAACTGCACCACCAACACTGGCGCTCCTCAGGGTTGTGTTCTCTCCCCTCTGCTCTTCTCCCTCTACAACAACGATTGCACCTCTAAACACTCTTCTGTCAAGATCCTGAAGTTTGCAAATGACACCACCCTCATCGGCCTCATTCAGGATGAGGGTGAGTCTGCTTACAGACAGGAGGTTAAAGAGCTTACTGACTGGTGCAATCATAACAATCTGGAGATCTGTCATCTCCCAATCCACCTCTTAAAACAGCTAAATGTTTTTCTTGCTATACAAAATGTGCAATAACCTTATATTATTGTTACTGAATTATCAATAGCACTTCTCTAAATACTACTTTTTTCTTACTTTACTTTCCTATATATTTTTTTTCTTGCCATATACATATATGTCCAGCCATTTACATATATGTGTTTTTATCTGGAAGCTAATGGCACAATAACAAATTCCTTGTATGTGCAAGCATACTTGGCAATAAAGCTCTTTTCTGATTCTGAGACACCTAGACACAAAAACTCAGCTTAAAAGGTCTGTAATCTACTAGCTGTCACAGATAAGCCAGGCTATCTTGCACAATCACAGCATGCACCCTCATCTGAGATCTGATTACACACACTTGTGCATCATTTGTCTTCCCAATACTTAAGGTTCAAGGTTTCCATTTCTCTTCTCTCTAACACTGGGTTGTAGCAGCAGTATGACAGTGTAAAAATAACAGTGAAAGACAATTTGTTTTGTAGAACATGCAAGAATATAAAGGAAATAAACATATAATAAATATAAACAATGTAAACATTTGAACAGTTTAATGGTGGCAGTATGACAGTAGGACTGTAAAGCACACTTAAGCCCTCCCTGGAATACTAATGAACTCCATTTCTCATGCACCCTGTACCTTGGCCATGCCCCTCACAGGTGGTGGCCATCTTGGCAATCAAAGACACTATAAAGATTTTAGCAAACACAATGAACTTTGCCATTGCAAACAATTCTGAGCATTTTTCATTGCATTGCTATTTTGTGTATTACCTGGACTGCCTATCGTTTTGTGGATTTCTTGCCTGTTTGACTTTCTCCTGGTATTTGGATAACCACCTGCCACCAGCCCTGAACTCTAGCCTTGACTTAAACTCTCCTGTGTTGTCCCTGTTTACTGGTTTTGACCATTTGCTTGTTGATTACACTTTTGCTAATAAACATTGTTTGTACATGGATCCCTTGTGTCCCGAGTCTCCATTACAGAAGACCATCCATGCTTGCAGTCCCTCAGCAGCAGCTGGGTAGCCTTACCTTGTTGACGGGGGAGCTGGTTAAGGCATTGGTCTCTGCAGGCATTACAACTCACCAACAGCTCCATGGCAACTCAGGGCCCTTCCCATACATCTCCAGTTGTACCTGTGGCTACAGCCATTTGGAGCTCTGAGCAGCCTGGGTTTCCTTCGTTTGCTTTCTTCCTGCAGAAATTTCGAGAGGTGTTCCAACACTCTGCCAATATGTATGAGGCAGGTGAGTTACTGATCAAGCTACAACAGAGAAGGATCCATTGCTGAGTACGCTCTGGCTTTCTACACCTTAGCCACCCAAACCGGCTGGAGCACCGAGCCCCTCAAGCTCAAATATCGCAGAGGTTTTAATGCTGCCCGCCAGGCCGAGCTAGCCTGTTGAGACGAAGGTAAATCACTGGACCAATTCATAGATCTATCAATTTGCCTCGACAACCTGCTGCGAGAGAACCTGAACCTATGCAGATTGCACACACCCGGCTGTCGATCCTGAACGAGAGAAATGGATGAGGAAACACCTATGTTTCTGTTGTGTGCAGACCGGTCAATGCTGGGTGGTGTTTACATAGAAGATATCCTGATTTACTCAATCTTCAAGAGCACATCCAAAATGTAAGAGCTGTACTTCAGAAACTCATTGATAATCAGTTAAAGCTAAAATGGAGAAATGTGATTTCCAGTAGCCCAGTTGTCTATCCTAGGATACATTATAAGCCCTGATGGTGTCGCAATGGATGACAAGAAGGTTGAATCAGTTGTTCAATAGCCTCAACCACAGACCCTTAAAGAGCTTCAACGTTTCCTGCGATTCGCAAACTTTTTCAGACGTAACTTCAGCACGGTGGTTACTCCCCTCACTGCCATAGTTAAGAAAGGTGCTAACCGCTTGTCTTGGTTCCCCTCAGCTCTAGACGCCTTCCAGGATTTGAAGAGACGTTTCACCACAGCCCCAATCCTGTTCAATCGGGGAACCCAATTCACATCCAGGGTCTGGGCATCATTCTGTAAATTGCTAAACATCAACGTTAGTCTCACCTCTGGCTACTACCCCCAATCCAATGGACAGGTAGAGAGAATGAGGTTGATTTCTGATGTGGGTCGAATATGCACATAATTCCTTACGTGCCATCAACCTGACACCTGTACAGTGTCTGCAAAACCACCGAACAGGTCAATCGCCATCGAACACAAAATCCTCCCTACGCTCCTTGGGTGGGTTTGATTATCTACCAGAGACCTGCGCCTTCATCTCCCCTGCAAGAAACTCAGTCCCCGGTACATGGGTCCATTCAAAATCCTTAGACAAATCACACCTGTTTCATTCAGACTAGCCTACCATCTAGTTACTTTTTCTCACCCACATTCCATGTCTCTCTGTTGAAGCCCGCTGGCTGTGTATATAAAGCCAAACCCAAAGCTGCCTGTGTGGTGCCCTGGTGGTCTTGATGAGGTTGTATTGAGCACCATTACTTTGAAAATCTGAAATCAGATCCTTGAGAAACCTTATATAAATATTCTGTTAGTTATAATAAAATGTTTAGATTTGCTTTTAAAATATTTAATGTTATGACAGTAAATATTTGACTACTGTGACTGGTGACTCTATTTTCATGTTCTGTACAGTAAAAGCTCCAAAATCCAGGGCACTTTGAACAGGTGTCTCAGTGGATGCATTACGTTATTGTACTGTATTACAATGGATGCAATAAAGAGAACCTGTTTGAAACTGTATCTGGAATGTGAGAGCAGTGTTTTGTCCATTTTTATCCTGAATTTATCATATTGATGTGCACTGACAGCTCATCAAAATCTATGAAATAAATCAACAAACACGGTAAATCTACACTAGATGAAAACACTATCTACACTATGAAAATTAGATTTACGGTGTTTATTTATTTTGACCACAGATGTTTGATGAGCTCCAAATAAGTATATGACATAAGGAAAAGACAGTAGACACAGGAGACAAGCTAACTCATCCAATTTATAGTAGTCATCGATCAAAAGTGGTGTATGATTAATTCAGTATGATACAATCAATACAGCAACAACTTATGTTTAACAATTTAAACACTTAGGGTTAGAAAACACAGTAACAAAAAACATTCATAGCAAGGCTAAGCACAGGCAGCCTCTGAACAGCTTTACTTCTAGAAACACTGCTGCCTCTAGAATCACTGTTATTTACACTGTATGTCAGGGCTGTACAAACTCGGTTCTGGAAGAACTTTGTTTTGCAGAGTTTAGCTGCAACTTGCTACAAACACATCTGCCTGGACATCTTATCTACCTAGTAAGAACTTAATTTGTTGGTTCAGATGTGTTTGTTTAGGGTTGGAGTTAAACTCCGCAGAAAGCTGGTCCCCAGAAGCAGGATTAGGCACCTGATGTATGTCATCAATAGTTGTATTTGCAAGAGGATTTAAGAATGTTGTGAATGTTCCTGCAGATGTGTGTGATTGAAAGTCTGGTGGCCATTGGGACAGCAGTCCTGGTGCTAATAGTGATGCCTCAGTTTGATATCCTCACAAACCTCTGCATCCCTGGAGGCACCTGCATCCTTTCAGCCATGCTCCAGATCATCTTTCGTCTGCAGCGGGAGAGTTGGATGATCATTTACCCTATATGTTCACTTATTCTGGTGCTTAGTGGCTACGTTCTACTGGGGGTTGACTACTATGTGAGAGTTTCCTCTTATGTCCCACAACAAGATGCAAATGAATATGTTTATATCGGCATTGCAATTTTTGCCTCTCTGCTTATTTCTCTGAACTGGTGGGAGAACCCTTTACAAGCCAGCAACAACATTCAGGAGATGCTTAGTGAATTAGACAGTTTTAAAGATACTGTTTATCTGGTCACAAGCATTATTAGAATTGCCATTACCATGGGGGTGTACTTCCTCTATTATGGCCTGATCTCTAAACCTGGAATCGACTGGGTGGCATACACCAAAGCCAAAGACGCAGTAAAGATAGGCCTTGTGGTGTTTTTCTTGCAAGCATTCTGTTCTGCTGCATGCCATTGGTTTGGAGTTGTGGCCTGCAAAATCCATGCAGTAAAGTTTGGTTTTGCTCTGCCTGTTTCTTTCTCTGGTCCAGCTACACTCATCCTGGGAATAGTACTTTTTCTGATGCAAGCTGAAAAATTATCCCATTTATATCAAGTTGCTAATGTATTTAATCCCAGCCAAAATTACACACCCATTGACAATCCCTTCGCACCATTTTGCTCCCAACTTGTAGATATCAAGGACAAAAATACTACACCTGTGGTAATGCTGGAAATATCTAACAGTATCTGCAAAACCTCACTTAATAGCCCATATGCCATCTGGCCTTTTTCCATACTGGCGCTGGAGGGTGTGTGCATGTGGCTTGGGCTTGTTGCATGCACATATTACGTCTGGAAAATAAAGGTGCAAAGAATCGAACGCACATCTCAGCTCTTTGTGCGTCGTCTGTATGAATCTGCCTTCATCGACCTCTCTCTGCTGCTGAACACAAAGATGAAAGTCGTCCGTTCCAGAAACAAAGAGAGGTACAAAAACAAAATATAATCCTGATGCATAAACTTTCATCACCATTAATTGAAGTAAACAACTTTTAGGTTTGTTTTTTTTTTGCTGTGATACAGTACCGATGAAGTGGAAAACTGTGTCATATACCTTTGTGCAACAATGTGGCATGAAACATATGATGAAATGCTGAAAATCTTGACCTCAATGTTCAGGTATTCAAAGTGTACAGTAATATTATAAATGTAGCACAGTTCAGTTGTTTTATTATTGTATGTTTTGGTTTCAGACTGGACAGATATAGAGGGGATCCAAAGGAAGAACACAAGGATTGTTTTGACTTTGAATGCCATATTTATGTTGATGATGCTTTTATGAAAGAAAAGGACACAGAGAAGAAGCTTGTTAACACATACGTTTGTGACCTAATACATGTTGTGATGGAAGTGTACAGGTGGGACAGAGGTTATCTGCTCCTTATCAACATATTTAACATGATAGATCAGAATGAACAGAGATGATGTCATTGACATTTCACACACATTGTAAATGTTGTTTCTTTGAGTTTGTCCACAGGGTATTTACAAATAAGGAGCCAGATGAGGTTTCTATCATTGAAACACCATATGGTGGTCGTTTAGTGTTTGTAATGCCAGAGGGAAACATGCTTTATGTTCATCTGAAAGATAAACAGCTGATTCGAAACAAAAAGAGATGGTCACAGGTGACTGTTTTTTTAGCTCATTCTACACTTAAAGGAACAATTTAGACAAATTAAAGAAATGCGTTTGTGTGTGTTTTTTCAGATCATGTACCTGTATTACCTGCTTGGATGGAAAGGATATAATGTCAAAAACCCTCAGAAAATAACAGTATATATCTCTGCCTTTTTATAAAAAATGATCATTGATCATTGAAATGATCATTGGTCATTTGAAGTTTTTGGTTCCAAACCGATAAATGCCAATTTAAAAAATCAAGATACCGCCTAAAATAGGCTTCACATGGTCTCTATTCAATGTTCTGTCATCAATTTTTATCCATTTAAACAATCGTGGAGCTGTGTTCCAACACACAAACTGTTACAGCTGCTCCATGTCAGTAAACAATGTCGTCTTTTGAATGGGTGTTTTCAGCACTATTAAATTAACAACTTTGATGGCATCAATAAGCCAGTGCTCGTTTCATCAATGGGAAAGAAATGAAAGCCTTTCAAAGTCTATCACAACAACGAACATATAAATAAAATTTGAAACTCAGGCATTGGGAAAAACAGGTGATCTCCTGGAGCTTGTTGTATGTATAGATCACTTGTTTTTAATGATTATATTTTTGTCCACTTTCATAAAGAATTTAGTTTTTATTGATGAAATGGATGTATGGCATTTTGAAGAAAAATAATTAGTTGTTTCAAAACAATTAGTTTGTTGTAATGTTTAATCATGTAAATGTTTAATTTGTCATGATGATATATTACAGTTTGAAACAGAAATTAGTATTTAGTAGTATGAAAGAAAACACTTTTTCTCTCATTTTAACAACTGTGGATTTATAGCGTTTTGGAACCAAACTTTTCATTTATGTATTTCTTGATTGTGCTTGCTAAAGCAGAAATATATTACTATTGCCCATACAAAGGTTAAAAGACCCTGTAACTGTTAAACAGCACCAGCAACAGCATAGCTACACCATTGTTTTTTACACATGCAGGTTACCACTGAACCACTTTAAACCTTTGTTTTTGTGTGTTTCTTAAGAGACAAAACAATCCATGTCGTGCCAGTCTGATATCTTTAGATGGGGAGAGTTATCTGCTCCCTGTTCATGATAACGACAGCAAAAGAAAACATATCTCTGATGACAACACATACATCATGGCCCTGGATGGTGACACAGACTTCCACCCATCTGCTCTGATACTTCTTGTTGACCGTTTGAGAATGTATGACAATGTGGGGGCGGCTTGTGGACGGATCCACCCAACAGGAATGGGTAAAAACACTTGTGTTCTTGGTTACTACACAGGAAGTATAATAAAATAACTGAAAAACATTCAGTTTTTCAATCTGATTTAAATCTCATTTTTCAATCTCAGATATCATACATACTGGTATTACCTAACCATATGTTTTTGCACAAAGCTTGATTAAGGCTGGTCCACAAAAAGTCAACAAAACCAATGGAGTTAAGATACAAATTTAGCTGTTGGAATTTTGAATTTGTAAAAATGAATGAATGAATGATAGACAGATGGAAACAAATGAGAATCTATGTGTTTACTGATAGATATTATATGTCTGCTATTTAAATCATGTCAGTTTACCAAGTTCATTTACACAAAGTCATCTTGCACCTAAGAAACACAGATAACAGGGTACTCAAACTCTACCTATCTATCAATCACTCTATCAACATCTGATAACTAATCACAACATCCATAAATGTGATAATGATGATTGATGGTTGATCTTAAGACAAACCCAGAGTATGAAACTTTGTATCTGCACTGTATCTGCACTGCTTTGAATCTACATTATGTTTGGGGTTATATGGGGTTATGTTTATTAGAAAACAGAATTAATTATGACCATTACATTTCTCCATCAAACCAGCATTACTTCCTCATATGATGCATTGCTTCTGGTGCTGGTTTTAGGACCAATGGTATGGTACCAGAAGTTTGAGTATGCAGTGGGTCACTGGCTTCAAAAGACAGCAGAGCACGTTTTTGGCTCTGTTCTGTGCAGTCCTGGTTGTTTCAGTCTCTTCAGAGGATCTGCACTAATGGACGACAATGTCCTGAAACGATACACCACCAAGGCCACCAGAGCATCTGAGTATGTACAGTATGACCAAGGTAAATTTTCAACATCACTGTTTCTACAGCACTCGACCTAATAGTAGTCACATTAATGTGTAATTAAAAACTATTTCTTTAATTGATTTGAGGCACTGCATGGATTATCAGTCTTAACATGTTACAAGTATCATTATGTCACAGTAGCATGCTAGCTATAACAATGTATGAAGAGGTTCTCATGATTGTATCTGTTTTGTGTGTATTTTCTTTGTTAATTAGCTCTTTTAACATGTTTTAGTTATTGATGGTTTTCACTTGTTTTTAGTTTATTTTTTTCGGTGTAGTTGTAGCTTTGTTTGCATTTGGTTATTATGATTTGTGTTCATGTGGTCTCCTGAGGTCTCCAAACTGTATTTTGAGATTATTTCTCAAGGCAGAAGTCTTTGACCTGTTCCACACAATCCCTGTCAATCAGTATTGGTTGAATGTCAGTTTTATTTCTCCTCAAGTCCATGACTAATTCCTTAGTCTTTAATGTATTCAGGAGCAGATTGTTGTCTTGGCACCACTCTCACAACCACTGTACCTCATCTCAGTAGGCAGACTCAATACCCCCTGAAATGAGTTCCACTACAGTTGTGTCGTCTGCAAATTTAAAGATGTTATTTCTGACATGGGCAGTAGTGCTGTCATGTGTAGAAAGTATAAAGCAGGCTACTTAGCCCTAAGGGGAGCTGGTGCTGAGGCTAATGGCTGTGAAAAGGTCATTGCCTACTTTAACCCTCTGTGGGTGTTTTGACAAGAAGTCTTTAATCCAAAGACATGTGAAGTAAGGCAGATAAAGGTCCAGCAGTTTACACACCAGTCTGTATGGGATGATAGTGTTAAATGTCGAGCTGTAGTCCACAAAGAAAAGTTGAGCATGGTTACCCTGCTGCTCCAATTGGGTTAAAACAGTGTGAAGGGTTGTGACTATGGCATCTTCCATGGACCTATGTGCCTTGTAGTCGAACTGATGTGAAAACACTTTATCACCATCGGGGTGAATGCTACTGGCCGATAGTCCTTGTGTCCAGTAGCAGATTTGAATATGGGCAAAGGGACATTATTGGAAGATTTCAGACATTATTTTAATATGGGCAAAGGGACATTAATGGAAGATTTCAGACAGGATGGGACAGCAGATTGGTGTTTGACCTATTGCTGATACTGGTGAAGATCCCAGCCAGCTGGTTTACGCAGTCTTTCAGCACTTATCCAGATATGCTATTAGGGCCTGTAGCCTTCCTTGGGTTTATGACCCTTAGCGTGCACCTCACCTTTCATTCTTTTAATTCAATTTTTTAATTCTGTTTTATTTATTTACCACTTTTTAAACATTACAACATTAAACTTTTTTTTATCATTACATTGCTTCAAAGCAGCTCTACAACAAAAAACTGAGAAATTCAAACATTAATAATTTGAAATAAATAAATAAAAATAGAATAGGACAATAGTTGCCTTAAAGACACAGACACAAAATACATACATGTAATATATGTTAGAATTAGTTTTTGATTAGTTGAGGATTCACTCAAAGTATATGTCAGTAAGCCAGTAAGCAAGCCAACAGGACGACAGAAGAAACCAAAACTCCACTGATATATAGATGGAGAAAAAACCTTGGGAGAAACCTGGCTTGCCAGTTTTCCTCTGGTACATTACAGCTGCAGTTTGTAACTTTCCTGAATATTAATGCAGTGTTGGTATTAGTGATTTATATTTTTTATTGATTTAAAACTATTCGGTCTGATTGTGGTAAACACTAAGGAATGTTACAAGCAGAGGCGGCAGAATGTTACAATTGCAGCATCTCACTGCTGGGACAGAGCAGGGAACAAATATGAAATTAAGATAATCTAAGCATTGATAGGTGTGTTAATAGTCATTAAATCCATCATAATCTCATTGATCTGTTACGAGTTGTCCCATCCTGTCTCCACCTCCATCCAGCCTGACCCCGCTGGCTACAGGACCCTGGGGAAATAAAAACACAAAGAGACAGTGAGAGCCAGCAGATCTGTTCTTATTGGAAGTGTTCCTGATTCCGCTTTCCTATTTTAAGCAGCCTAATAACCAAGTTCAAGTTCAATTTGTTTATAGAGCGCTTTTCACAATGGTACATTGTCACAAAGCAGCTGTACAAATATAAAACAAAATATCAACGGATATTTAAAGTATGTTAACAAACTTGAAAGGAAACAGATTTAAATAATAAAAAGACAGTCATCATTAATAAATACATACAATCACACACAGACAGATATAATAAAAAGTACAGATATACAAACAGATATGTTAGGATATGTACAGAAGAACAGATAATGAGTGGGATGACTAAACTAGCGTCAGCACACTCCCATTAAGCAAGCCAACAGGGCGACAGTGGCAAGGAAACAAAACTCCAGAGAATGGTGAATGGAGAAAAAAACCTTGTGAGAAACCAAGCAAGGTTTGGACCAAGCTCAGAGTGGAAACCTTGGGAATCTTACGTCAGTTTCCTCTCACTCACCCCCTCCTCACGAAAATGAAACGTAACAGAAAACATAGTTTACATAAACCCGCCCCCCAAACGGCCCCGCCCCTGCTAATGTTACTGCGGCATAAACGTTGTGAAGATCAAGACAAAATAGCGGCTCACGTTCACAGGTGAGCTGCTCTCCCCGGCTGTACAAGCGGCGTACAAACCTTCATCACCTCCCGACAGAAGAAACGGCCGTGATGCGCGTTTCCCGTTTAATGTTTTTTCAAACCGGATCTACGTCATTTAGCCGCGGATTATTACTTTGCTCCGCTCGTTTTACATCAGACAGTTTTACAAACCTGCCGCGTCTCTCAGCGTCTGATGCTGCACATCAAGATCAACAATCATCACAAGCTGTAAGTATTGTTCGTGTTGTTAATAGTTAAAATGAGAACATATTTGTTTTGATGTGTGAACGGCTAGCGTTGGCAAAGTAAATAAATGTTGGCAACATCCATAGATTTATCGCTTAGCACAGAGAACGACATGAAACACGAGCGTAACTTGTCAGATTTATTTCAGTGTTGATACGTCCCGCTTTCTTCCCCAGGATACAAGAGAGACTGTCGGACGGATCTTCAGGAAACCCAGTCTAGAGGAACAGCACTTGGACCACAGCACCGAAACAGAGTTAATTCAGTCCCACTTTACTGCATGAACATAGCTTGTGATTGTAATCGAGTTTACTGTAAAGAAGTTGTTCTGTATTATTTGTTTAATCCTTAATAATAATCTTCACTGTTATCCTGTTTGTCAATCAATTACATAATTGTATTGTGTTTAGAATAAATTAACACTCAATTCTGTATTCCTATTTATTCAATAACATTCAGAGCAGCTTCACTTCCATTTAGTTTAACACCAGTCAAGTCACGGCCAGCAAAAAAAAAAAAACTTCATCTTGAATTTGAAGAGGACATTGAATATGTTAAGATGAAGATGAAAAAATGCATTGGCTGCAAGACATAGGGAGAAAGGAGAATGGCATTTAGTACATTTTAATACATTTTAACCTGTCCCTTTCTCTGAGTGACAAATGGCCATGGTATATGTTAAAATAAATATAGTAAGTATAAAGTTATATGTTTGTTATATATTGTTTTACGTTTATGTTCTCGTTGAGTGTTATTCATTATGACAGTGACTGTATGACTCAGGTAAATGTACAGCATTCAAAAATGATAAATGCTGTCATGCTCATTAATTCTTGACTTTACACTGTGGCTCAAATCTATTTGACATAGTTCTGTTTTCGTTTCGAATGGGGCAGATGCGCCCGTCAGCCCAAGATTAACACCCAAACCTGAAGCCTTCGTTCATAAACAGTATTTACATTAAACTATAGTTAGTATAAAGTCTTGATTCATGATGATGCAAAGGATTAATGTCCAAATAGATGTAGTGGCTATAACTTGATTATGACGGGAGAACTTTGTGGGCACGTAACGCTGAAAGCGTTCAAACAAACATTACAAATAACTTAACATTGAGAAACATGTAAATCCTGCTTTTGCTGAACTGGTTCTTCCTCTAATTCAGTGTCTCCTCTGATTCGGCTCAAACATATAAGGCTGAATCTGCGCTATAGCTGTCGGTCCATGTGTTCGTGCAGTAAATGGTTCCGCATGTGTTCAGAAGCCGGACGACGACGTCACATAATTATTCTTTCGTGTGGCAGTGAAGGCAGCCAATCAGCGTGAAGCGCTCCGCATATCATTACGAGGTT
>JBAJNP010008471.1:9901-20175 GCA_036877545.1 Yasuhikotakia modesta
ATCAGATGCATTTATATAGACATTATTTACACATTTATTTCAATCTTTTCACTCCTCATAATGTGTAAAACTGTTTCATCGAGGGACAGAAACGTAAATAAAAATGATTATAATACACATGGAGTGTTTACAGGACATGTACAAAACGTGTATGTACAAAACGGACTCGTTTCATTGCTGCATAAGAAATATATTTTTCACAAAATAAAGAGGCTTAAATAAACATGACTTTTGTCAAACACTTGAATGTGTGTTTGTGTGTTTTAGCGTCCGTCGTCCTTTATGGAGACATTTTAGTTGTGCGTAAAAGTTAAAATTCAACCTTAAACGCTCAATTGATCCGATTATCAATTAGTCTCGATTGGAAAACATGCTGGTAATTATTTGACCCTGTTCACTGGGACGCAATATTACAGAAAAACGTTGGAAACATTGAGACCCTCCATGTAAACAAAAACAACTTATTCTGTAGTTGTGAGACTTCTGAACGTGTCTCACTTACCGAGGCAGGAGAAACTGAGAGGCTGGTTGCAGGACCCCTGCACACCGAGCTCAGAGCAGCAACAGTCGCCCGAATCTTCCCCCGCGCTGCCCTCGTCCTCCGACGACACGGACAGCGTCCGCTTCCTCTGCGCGTCTTTTCCAGATGCCCGGAGTCTCTCGTTGGAAGTGCCCAGGATGGACTGGATCGTAAAGCTTGAGATCGGGGCAGGCGAGCGCTTGCGTCCGCCGTCCTCCGAATGATTCATTTTCGCTTCATAACCGCTCAGATTTGTTCACAGACGACACTGTGCCAACGCAGTGCCAAGTTGCGCCACGAGTGTTATGAGTGCTTCATAATCGGAAACGAAAACGTTTATTTAAAGCTGTTTGGACGTTTATAAAGTTGCTTTTCGTGGGACTCAGTGAAGTGTTGAATGCGTCCCTCTCCACGTCCACGCGCTCTGGTCTCTGGCTGCTGGAGCGCGCGCTCATTTGTCTGTGGGTAAGACCGGCGCTGGCCAATCACGCGCTCAAAGCGCGCACGGAAACTTCACGTCTCGCAAAGGTTCAAGGGCTCAGGAAACAAAACATTTGCCTACTTCAGTTGTACAGGGTGTCATGACATGCCTGACGTGTGCCACGAGCAGAAATGATGTCCCACCGTTCAAGCTCACCTGAGTCCATTGTTTAATTCACAGTCGTATTTCAGTCGCTTTAAATTTCACTTCTTTTGCTATAAATTTGGTCAAATAGTCCAACACCCACCCAACAGGAACTAATGCATCCCGTCTCATTCCTCTTGTAAATACTAATAAACTCATTAAGACTGAATTAGATCATTGTGGTGGTTAATCTGCTCCGAGGCCGGCTGGAGAGGGCAGGACCCTCTTTAATGACTGACCCACCCTGACGTGTGTCTCCAGGGCAGCCTTTGTCACCCTAGCTGTTGTGTTTGCGTTTAAACGAGCGCGTTAAACTTTATTAACAGCAAAAGTTTAACTTTTTAATAGCCATAGACGCCCTTATTCAACGAAAGGACCCTTTGCGCGTCTGCATTATGATTATATCGCACGTCCAGTTGTAAGATAAGGACATTACCAGAGAAAATGACATTAATACATTTTATAAAGGCTGATTATGTTTCGATTTTCATCATTCAGGTCTTTTATTTTTTCTCAGATGGTTTTGTAGCTCAAACCCTGAGGTGTTCAATGTAACCCCGGCCTGGAAATGAATTGGATAATTTATTGGAAAGCATAAATTCAGGAAGATTGGATGAGAACAGTTCAAATATAGCGTTATAATAATATTTATCAGATATTGATATGAAAATAATGACATACGTCTTAAATGTTAATTATATTCCCTCATATCATTTATACACATATTATGTTTTATTCGTAAACCATTGAACAAAACTACTAACGTCCGGTTAGTCTCCATCCATTTATTTCACAACAAAATTTAGCAATACAGTGTAAAAAAGTAATTATTACTGTACAAAAGACGTTTGGTTCGTTTATATATATATTTATATACATCTGTAAATAATAGAAGTAAATGTTGCTTTAATTCATTTCTGTGTCCAAAAACACAAACTTTTTGTTGTAACTTACTACAATGTTTGGCCACATAAGACTTGAATCTGAGACCCAGTATTATTGCACATGTGCTTTAGGGCTGTGCTGTAACAAACTAAATAATGTGCCAAAGATTTTCAATGTTTATGAAAGACCTGTAATGGTTGTTATAATAATAAAAATAACAATAATAAATTAACCACCAGCCAACATCGACATTAGGACCCCATGCATCCAAACAATCGCGTCGTTTTGTGTCGTTTTATGTGTTTTTGTGAGTTTGCATGACTGTGTATTTTTTTATTTTTCAAATAATTTTCTAAACAAAAATAGTTTTCTCTCTTCGTTTCTCTCCCTCATTTTAAGTCTTTAAGTCTCTGTTAAACTGTGTTAGATAAAGAGTCCAACAGAAGCCATCTCTCGTCCTCTCAGACTGGTCTGAGCAGCGGTACGGTATGAGAGTAATAAGCCGGGTGAGGGAGGGTAAACAGCGGCTGGCTTACGGGCGAGCTGCCCGGTGCGCTGGGGCTCCCAGACGCCGAGGTCTCGTGGTACAGTATCGGCACTCTTACAATCCTTTGCGCGGCTGCGTGGCTCAGGTTGGCCGCTTCCAGCTCTGCGGCCAGCTGCCGTTTCCACTTGTTCCTGCGGTTCTGAAACCATATTTTCACCTGGGTCTCTGTCAGATGAAGGGAGGCGGCCAGGCCGGCCCGCTCCGAGCTGCTGAGGTACCGCTTCAGGTCGAAGGTGGTCTCCAGTTTGAACACCTGACTCCGCGAGAACACCGTGCGGGTTTTCTTTTTCCGGCACGGCTTCTTGTCTCCGCCGTCCTCGCCGTTTTTCCAGTCGTCCACGCCGCATTTTCTGGCCTCGTCGGTGTCGCTCTCGTCGTCTCCGCTTCTGTTGTCGCCTTCGTCGTCTTTGGCGTCCGGGTCCGATTTGAGCACAAGCTCTGGCGAGTCTCTGTCGGCGTCCGTCGCTTTATGTGCTGCTGCAATGAAAGAGAGAAGATCAGCATCCGTTTTGCGTGTCTAGTTTCTCATGACAGCCGCACGTGTCCAAAACGCAAACGTCTCCAAAGACGCAAAGGATTAATGCTTAAAAACAGCTCGTGCAAACCGAACAAAATATGCAAACAGCACCGCTGAATTATTAACTTACAGCAAACACCGGCTAAACAATCCAGTGCGTAAAACAAACTTACCTTCGGTTCTGTGGAGATGCGCGTACGGACACCACCAGGCGGACGCGCGCTCCAGGTACGCCGGTAACGTCAAGCGCTGGCCCGGCAACTCAATGCGAGGAAAGTTTAATTCCCCAACTTGGGAGAGAGAGAAACTGCCATCAAGCGTTGCTTTGGTCGAGGCCAAAAGAGCTTTAGGTTTGTGTGACTTGTTCAGAAGATTTTTTATGAAAAACGGAGAGTCTTTCACGGAAGCGCACGTATCCTGGGTCGTTTCGGGCATGTTGGTTGGAAATTTCAGGTTCTAGGTTTGATCACAGTGGAAAATCGTAAAACAAAATCTATTCAAAACAGTTTTAAGGTCCTTGTAAAACCTTTCCCAGCAATGGGAACGCAATCGCTGTCGTTTACGCACTGAAGTTACACTAAAAGACAACAAGACGGAGCGAGATAAACAATAATAATCTAGCTGATCATCTTCTGAGGGATGCCGGGTAAAACGACTGGCACCAGATGCTAAATGATGGAATAAAAATGTCACCCGAGTTAAATTCAGAAGGAATACTGCGATTGGACACGTACAATAGCAAATGGGATGAAGAGAGAGATGGGAAAAGAGGAGGGGCCTCTCAGAATCTCTCGGGCTCAGAATATGGGTCTTATAGAGTCAATTAGTTTATCTTATATATCCAATTATATATAGGTGACAAATGAGAACTGACCATTAACACAAGGGACACGGATTTACCTCAAGCGTGGGTCAAGCTTAGGCCACAATTATTATTATTATTGATAATAATTGTATAAAAACATGAAATGCAATGAGGCGTTTGTTTACTGTAGTTATGGGTAGAATTGCTTATGTTTTAATGATCTGATTAACACTGATAAACACACACAGAGAATAATGATCTCCACAGGGTCAAAGGTCACTCCTCTCTCCCATTATGATCCAGACACTCATGTCATATGGAGACTAATGAGGCTTACTGGGCCGAGGGCCGGATAAGAGCAGTGAGTTATGAATGAATACTTTTAAAAACATACTGACCGCTGGAATATGGAAAGTATGTTTATAATATTCAAGCCTAGGGATTATAGGACAAAAGACTCCATTTATATGTATGTATTCGGCAGACGCATGTATGTATGAGTCAAAGCAACTTCCAGTTAATTCAAGCTATAACTAAAGTGTGTTAGCTGGGATTCGAACCCACAGCCTGTGTGCTGCTAACACAAGGCTCTACGATGTGGTGCTTTAGAAACAGGTTTCTGCAAATATCTATACATAGCATTATATTAATGCACACATTTACATTATATGTGCAGTTCTATTGTGTTTATATTAATGAAAAACAGATACAGCTTTAAAACAGGTATATTGGATATTAAATATCTATATTTATTCATTAATATGAACACAATAGAACTGTAGATACAATATAAATGTTATATACTTTCATTTTTGTCAGTTTATATCTCTTTTCTCTGAATAGTTTTTTGCATTGATACCCATTTTCGTACTTTCTGTATAAATAAATTGCATTTTCGCTCTGTATTATATTAACCAAACAAAGTTTATTGCCTTTGCTGTAATATGCAGGCATTCATTTTATTTCAGCATATTGATACGATTTCGGTGCAATGCTTCAATAAAGCAGACCAGGGCAGATTTAAAGAAAATTAGATCTGGCATTGGGGCAAAAGGAGAGTTTCCTGTAGGGAGACATTCATTTAGTCCCAGCAGGAAATTAACAGGAAACGCGCATCTTTCGTATCGCCGTGATCTGTGTCTTTGTGCAAATGTTACCAGAGCCGAGCGCAACTTAGAGAAAAGCCACTTGTTCTGCCGCATAATTACGGTTCTCATACCCGCTTTGTTAAAGGGACTGAGGGTCCCTTGTTTGCCCATTTAAAGTGTGATTCAGATAATAGTGTTTTCATCAAAGGTAGCAAATTACATTCATCACACGCAAGGAAATTAAGAGGCAAGGAAATGAAAAGCTTAATACGTTCCTTTATCCCATTTCTTATCCTTTCTCTGCTTCCACGCAAGACAGGGTCTCTCCAGAAATAAACAGTCTTGGGGCATGAAGAATAAATCCAGGCCTGGTGTTATTTCACCCTTCAGTGGTAATGATCTGTCGTTTGTATAGCTGCACAGTCCAGGAAGGATTGAAACCCTTTTTAGGGCCTAATGTCCACCACAGATTTTACAAGAGTTTAGCGGATAACTGGAGTCTTAAAAATGGCCCAGATGCCTCTTTTAAATTGATACCCAACTGCTTTTCAGGACCAAATGATTTTTCATGTTATATAAAACCACAAACTGCCCAAGGTGTCTGTCCATTCAAAGGCCATTCAAACGTGAATTAGGGCAACTTGGTGTGACCGGAGCAGGTGTAGCTTCAGAGCCTGTACAGCAGATGCTTAAACAAAATACAAACTGTGTCAGACAAACAATTAAACTGAAACACGTTTGTGACCTTTGGTGTCAAAACAAGCCATCCAGAGATTTAATCTGTATATCAAGCGGTTATCAGGTAGATGCTATAATTATTGTGAATTTTGAAAGAAAGATAAAAAAGAAAATAAGAATGAAAGAAAAAACTTGACAAATAAATTATATAAAGGGAAATGGCTTCATAAATGCACAATTAAATAACTATAAAATCATATCAGTGTGGACAGGACATTAGGAAGTAACTGTTGCTGTAACTCAAACCCACAGGGTCTGTCTGTCCTGCCTGCCTTCAGTTCAGGTGTGAACTGACATATTTTAAGAATAAGTGACATATTTTAACTTAGTTTACAATGTTATTCTCATTACTACTGCAACTGAGACAAACATATATGTACAGCTCACATATAACTGAACATCCTGCGCCATCTTGTGTCCAAAAACTATAATGATATTAAGGACCTGTTGAAGAAACTTTAGACATTATTAGACCCTCATCCAAAGGTTTTAACCTGTTTTTTTAGATCACACCATAAATAAATATGTCAATTAGGATTAAGACGTCTTTAAAAATATACTTCTTATATACTATAAACGTCACAGAATAAAAAAAGTTTGAATAACGTTATTTAAGACAAGCAATAACCTTTAGTTACATATTAAAAGCTATAAAACATATATGAAACATATATGAGTCAATCCATAAAACTTATATGAGTCAATCCAGGTATTTTAAGTAATGCAATCGTCTTATAAAAGTACTTATAAAATTGACATGTGAATAATAAAACGATACACTTGGCCAATCTGCTAAAATTGATGAATTATTAAATATGTATGAGTGAGTTAAAGGGGAAAATCACACCGGAAGTATTTGTTCCCAACCGGAAGAGGTTCGCCGGCGCACCGTCTCACTTCCGGTTCTTTTGTTTTGATAGCGCATATCGGTGCTACGGTCCACAAAATTACCTTTACCGACCACACCGTCCTAAAAACACACGTTTGCATGTATGTTTCCACCCCGTCGGTGTTGTTTTATCCCAGATGTGTCGCTTGTTTTGAAGCGTTTGGGCTGAAATGGCCGAACCAGGCGTGTTGTAGCTGGGCAGCATCACTATGGAGCCGCATCGTATCCGGTCGTTCATCTAACATATAAGACGATCACCGGGCGTCACATCCAGCCACACAGTGTGTTTTTACCTCCCTGTCACATTTGCAAAGGTAACCTGTCGTGTTAAAGTGTTTGTAATGGTTAAAGAAACGTTCACAACAACGCTAGTAATGCTGTATTTAACTGGTGTATTATTGTGTTGACTGTATGTCAACATCGTGTACGAGGTTTAATAAACCTTTAAGGAAATGATTTCACACTCTTGAGTCTATCGGGCCTGTTTTGCTTGTATTAACTTGCATTTTAATGTAATTGAATGAATGTTTTTAACCACAGCTGCTTTTTATGATGTTTGGTTTCATTTACAGCTTGTTTGGTTCATTTTCTCAATGGGAGAAGAGAAACCGGAGACGCTGGACTTTGTGAAAGACTTTCAGGAGTACCTGAGTCAACAAACCCAACATGTCAACATGATATCAGGCTCAGTGATCGGAGTGAAAGATGGAGACGAGATCCAAGCAGGTGATGTTCACGAAAACCCAACATCATGCCAATAATGTCACTTGAATCTTAGATGTTTTGAGATGTTCTTAGTGTCCGTTTGATGTTTGTCTTCAAGATCTTGGGCAGAATGATCTGGAGCACCAAGCAGTAGAAATGTCCTTGGAGGATGGTTCGGGAATGTTGGTTGATGGTTTTGAGAGAACGTATGATGGCAAACTTAAGTGTCGTTACTGTAACTACGCCACGAGGGGCACCGCACGGCTGATCGAACACATCCGCATCCACACAGGTAGGAATTTCAGGTGCTTGATGTTGCATTTGTAGAGTAAACGTTTACAGTCTCTTTAAATGTTATATTGTTTCAAATCCTTTTCCAGGATTTTTCTTCAGTACAGAATAAGAAAGTCATGCTAATTCATTCATCTAATAAGGTGTTTTTTTTCTTCTCCAGGTGAGAAACCCCACAGATGTCACCTGTGTCCGTTCGCCTCCGCGTACGAGCGTCACCTGGAAGCACACATGCGCTCTCACACGGGAGAGAAGCCCTACAAGTGTGAGCTCTGCTCGTTCAGATGCAGCGACCGCAGCAACCTGTCCCATCACCGCCGGCGACGACACAAACTCCTCCCCATGAAGGGCGCTCGCTCCTCCCTGTCCCACCGCAAGATGCTCAGCGTCCTGCAGAAGAGAGGAGGCTCTTTGGGCTACGGCCGCCGAATGCTCATCAACCTCAACCCGCCGTCCATGGTTCTGCAAAAGCCCGGTTCTGAGCAGCACCACCTGGGTGACTTCGCTCACGATCTGCCGTCTCACGCCCACCTTCACCAGGAGGCTTATAATGGTCTGGGTAAAGATCCTCAAGCTAGCGGGACCAGGGAGGACCAGGACCTGGCATTGGACAATCCTCTGAACCAGCTCTCTACTCTAGCTGGCCAGCTTGCCAGCATCCCGCCTGATGCTCATGGAGCCCCGGTGTCTCCGGATGCCGAATCTCTGCCGGATGAGAAACCCACGTTCCTGGTCCAGCAGCCTGTGACGGCACCCGCTGCCGTCACGGTCGGTGCGGCCCAGGCCTCGTCTCCCATCACCTCTGAGCCCAGACCGGCGGCTCACAGCGGCTGTAGTCCAGGGGTGGTGCCTTGCAGCGAGAGAACCAGTACTCCCAGTGGCACCAACAGCCAGCCCGCCACACCCATCCCGCTGCCAGACCCCCAGATGCTGCACCACTGCCCCCACTGTCACATTTATTTCCCCGACAACATCCTCTACACCATTCACATGGGTTGCCACGGTTACGAGAACCCTTTTCAGTGTAACATCTGCGGACACCGGTGCAGAAACAGTTATGACTTTGCTTGTCACTTTGCAAGAGGGCAACACAAACAGTGATGCTTTAATTGTTGATGGCCACGTCTCATTTTACACAAACACAAACTCATTCTAGTATCTGTACCATTCCAAAGACCCGATTGGGTGACGCTGTTTTGTGTCATTTAATTCTTTTATTTGATCAGTCATTGATATGAGAACCTTGAAGCCCATATAAAGTTTAACTTTTGAGGAGGACAGAAACATGGACACCAACGTATAATGAAGTCCTCGGTTCAAAATCTGTCATATTTAAGGGTCTGATTTGAGAGTATTTGCTCACCATTCCGATCACAGACACCATTTCATAGATGATGCCTCAATATTTAAAAGTGCCAGTTTAGTAATCAGTGCCTACATTTGTTGAGCCTTTATAGAACGTTTTGTAATGTTTTGAGTGGTAATATGCTAAATTGAATTATTACTCTCATGCTTTAGTGTAAACAAATAACAATTAAGACATCGCCACATATTTATTTAATGGTATTAACAGTTAAATTATAATTACAAAATTACTGCTTGTCTATTGGTTGAGAGATCTGTATTATTGAAATAAATTCACATGGTTGTGATTGAAATTGTGCATCACTGGTAGGTTGACTGTTTTCTAGCAGTTAAAGTCGTGTCCCATACGGTTGTTGTCCATATCTGTCATGTTACTGTAGTGGCCTGAGATTAACTTGTTTCCTAGTAACAGCGCAACACCCCTTTTGTAAAGCAATGTTGACGGTTGTGTTTAGAAGGTGAGATCACATTGTTCCTCTGTTCATTCTCATTACTACCACCAGTGCCATGCTGTAGATGTTTCTGTAACGTTGTGGCAACCTCTGTGGTGCTACGATGAAACGTTTCATATGCCTGTCTGCATAATGAAGTTATAAGTATTGTATAACATGTTTTGGTGATTTTGATGTTAAATGTCAATAAATCTGAGTATATTATACTATTGTGAGTTGTGTACCTGTCCTTTATCATACATATTTATCTGGATAAATATGTCTTGTTTTCTGCATTTTCCAGATTACAAATGACTTTGTGATTTTCAGATTTTAAGTAAATCTTGATGGGCAACCTTTGAAAAAATAATGTCAGATGTATCAGATTTTGAGAAATGCTTTAATGAAGGAATACAGAGTTTATCATGTGATCTGATAAATGCTTAGAATTGTGGAACAGTGATGATGATGATAAAGATCACTCTGCTGTCTCTGTTTCAGGCTGTTGGAGAGACTGTGTTCCTCCTGCACAAACACAGAACAGGAATATTAGCTTAGTCCTTCCTGCAAGAGCATGTTAAGGCCACAACAGGCTACTTTTAAAGGTAATAAAGTATTAAATAAAATAGATTTAGAAGACCAGAAGATTTGAGACCTCTTAGTGTGATCGGCCCCAGCGTGACGGTGTCGGTGTGGTAGCCGGACCCGACGGATCTCTTGCGGCGCAGGCGGCAGCCCTGACGGCACCGGGAGTTGTGATCGCCGTCCGGGCAGATGATCACCTGACACTGCAGGTACACGGAGGCGTGGGTACGGAGGAACTTAAACGCCTGGAAACGGAACCGAGCAAAGTACTGCTGACCATTGA
>JBAJNP010008472.1:0-20173 GCA_036877545.1 Yasuhikotakia modesta
ACACACACACAACTGCTCTCACTCAACGGTCAGGAAAATTACTGACCACCACAAAATGGCAATAAAATCAATCTCAGGGTTTCGCTCCATTAAATTTTAAATTGATCCGTCTCTGATATTTTCTCTCTCTTCTCAGGAAATAATGACATATAAACGCTTCTCTCACACAGCCACACACTCAAGTTCAAACCTGCTACACATTTAAACTGTCCTCACACTATTTCTTAAAAACTTTTACATATATACTGTCTACATACACATACAGGCCCAATAAACTCTGACAGACACGCAGCTTTCAAATTTACAAGATTAGCTCCCTAACTAAGAACCACAAAGGAAATACATTTGACCCTAAATGTTTCTTAGTACTCAATCCATTAGATTGTGATGTAAGACAATTAATTTATACATTTTTATCTTTGCCTTTCAATGCAAGTGCCCGAATACATCTTAATAACTTGAGCATCGTTATTAAAAGCATAAAAACTTGTTTTCTGTCACATCTATAGAGTCTTAACACTCAAAACACAACCAGTCGGGCGCATGTTGTGCGTACGATGGATGAATGGATTCCAGTTTGAGAAACCATTACTTTCTGTGACGCATTCAATTAGCTTGAAGAGAAAAGAAAGATTTAATAAGAGTGAAGAAAGGTACACCAGCTCGTATTAGCTGAAAAACTGCGTCTCTATACGGCAGCTGTTGTTATTTTAAAGACCCACCAATTACATTGAGAACATACGAGCTGCAGCGAGACTCACGATTTCCATCAATCTGCGCGCCCGCGTCAGACTTCACCAAACTGTCTATTGTGTTTTGATCGACTGAGACTTACTCAGTTACACAAGCAGAGGTAGATGGATTATATTATCGGAACTTCTCAACACCGGAGAACACGAACTGAACCGTTTCCTTTTCAATAATGCACGAGGAACCCCTGGAGATCTCATCAGCTTGTGCCACCAGGGTCAAATTTTTGCTGTCATGATATTCTGTCGCCGACAGCGGTGATCACAGTAAAAACCATCAGGGAAACATAACAGTTTCTCAACATGTTACTGCACGTCTGTCCGCGTTTCAGAGATTCTCAGGGTCTTCCTCACGGTACATCCTGAAATTAGTCTCCATCTGTTGGGGTTGTTTGAAGTGTGAGATACGCTAAATAAGTATCTATTTATATCTCTCTCTCCCCATCATGCAAAACGACTTAAATGCTCCAAGTTTCCTTGAGATGTTGCCAAGCAACGTGAGCATCCCAAACTCACTATTTCACAACAGAAATGTATATCATTTTTAATATTATTTCAGCACAACTTACAGACACCTGCGTGCAAAAACAACAACAAGACAAAGCAGTCAAATACAGCTCACAGACTGTATGGATGAAAGACGTGCGAATGTTTATAAACTAATACCAAAAACATCTATTTTTACTTAGCAATTTCCAACGAAACAGCTGCTGTTTTATAGAGACGTACATGAAACGCCATGAAACTTCACACAATAGCTCCATAATTCCTGTATCACAATACAAGCAACACCTGGGACTCAAATATTCAAATATTCCAAGATCAGACAGAGTCTGTGTTTTAAAACCATGTGTAATACAGTGTCTTTCTCGTAGGACCATAACCTGACATTAAATTGTCTCTTATTTGTTGTCTTATGTTAATAAACTACAATCAGACCTGGAAGAATAAATTTCGGTCGCCATCCAACTCAGAACCTGCCAACTTTCTATGGAGTTGATCTAACAACAACTTCAAGAAAATGGCACAACACTACATCTATTATCACACTATTATTATTATTATTATTATTATTAATAGTCATTATAATTAACAACTTCTCAAAGCAGCCAGTGGTGTTTTTTGCTGGGCTCAGAAGGCTAATACTGCCCCCTTCAGTCACTGAGCTGTAATCGCACCACCTCCAGCGTTTCAGATGCAAACGTTATTTGATCATTTAAACGCTTATAACGCGTTTGCATGAACGTCTGCGACGCAAACGCAGACACAACATATACACGACATATTAAACGCATGCGCGCAGGTGAATGCAGACACCAGAAACTGTCGTCAGGACTCAGAAAAACACAGATTAAGTTTGTTCCGCTAATGCAACAGGTTCGTTTTGCACTACAGACAAAATCTACAGACATGAGGCGCTACAGACGGCGGGTCGTTTCATGCATTGCAGTCATTTTAATGCTGTGAGTAACTTACCTGTCGCAGGTGATGCTGCGCGTCACAAACCGGCTCGTCCCCGGTAGGATGCGGTCAGGTTTGTGCTCGGTGCACGTAAATATCCATTTAAACATCCCGTTAAATGACGTCATCATACCGAGACCAGCGTGTAGTTCCCTTATTTAGTTCCCTCGGGAACCTGATGGAGCGGGCGGGGACCGCATGAATATTCATAGCATGGGTCTCCGTTAGGTTTGAAGGCCACCAGGGGTGACGCTGTTACTGGTTTTAGGACACATAGGAGACGAGATTTAATGTGTTGCACGTGCACTTTCTAGTGAGCACTTTCTAGTGAACACTTTCTAGTGAGCACTTTCTAGTGAACACTTTCTAGTGAACACTTTCTAGTGAACACTTTCTAGTGAACTTGTGAGTGAACGACTCTCTGTACAACAAGAGAACAGCTCACAGATTAATGACAGAAACTCATTCATCTCAAGAAACAGGAATCTGTTTATTATTTAAATAAAAGCTCCATGTCTTCATGCACATTTTACCACGTTTATGTTGCATATTCATTTAGTCGATGCATTTGGTACCTGTTTTATGGCACCTGGTAAAAAAACCCTAATAATAAAGCAGTTAATGAACAACAGCAGCATTTACTTTCCTGTTAAACAAATTCTTTCAAATAGGTTTTTAATACATTTGCCTTTCTGCCAAAACACACAGATTTGTTCTTTATTCTAAGTAAGAAAGATGCATCAAAGTTTGATAACAGACACAGTACAACACAACCATGACATTCAGACATACTTATAAATCATCTCAGAAATCATTTAGCAGTTTTTAGTTGTTGGTTTTGAATGTTTGGCTTGTGAATGTTAAATTAACATTGTACAAACGTTCCAGCTGCTAATGTAACACTGACCCGGTACAGCAGGTGGTTTTGGTTGAAAGCTTCATTTGAATACAATGGGCTGGAGTTTATTAAAATATTAATACATATTTTAGCTCTTCATCTAAGTTCAACTACAAAAGAACTTTATTTATTTATTCTGACTGGTGATTTGCAATGAAAACCCACCAATTCAAAATGATCAGGTGTAAAAATGTAACAGGTGTAATTTTATGTACGTACATTAAAAGTGTTGTTGTAAAAGTCTAAGCAACATTGAACATGTTAATGATATGAAAAAACGATTGTAAAACATTTGAAGAATAAGGTTTTTGGTATTTGGGATATATAACATAAAAGCATGTTCCACTAACAATACTTGTACTAATAGAATAAAAAAACTGATAACGTTGAGAGAACGTTTGCCGACGTTGTGAGAAAAGTCCCTGTTAGATGGTAGGTGACGCTGATATTCGAAATATTTAGCAAATTTGTTGGAAGAACTTCTATCTCACGTCCACACCATTATTAACCCGTTTATCTATTATCATCTGTGCATCATAACATCTTGAGCAGAACAACAAGAAAACAAGACGTCACTAGACGAAAACTGGACTTGAGCAATCGCATGTGACACGGCGCTGAAGAATGAGGAACATTAGGATTGTTTATTTTTAGCTCACACACGTTTGTCAGTTTGTAAAATCAAGCACAAAAATCCAAAATAAATGTGCAGGATGATGCTGTTTGTTAACATTTGAACAGATTAAGCGACTGTAAATTTCATACTTTTGGTTTCCTTAAATCTTTTAATGAGATAACATCATAAACTTCAGAACTTCATAACTTTATAATTTTAATAACTTCATAAACTGGTGTATATGCTCATTTATTTCTGCCATTTCTGATATCAAAAATTCATTCTGTATACAGAAAACAGAAATGAAGTGTGTATGTTACATCTGTGTACATGTAAATCAGGTAACAGTTGTGTTGTGACCTCACAGCCGTTCCACATGAACTTCTGTGACACCAGCGTATGTGACATTCATTGTGTTATAATACAGACTGAAACAGTGTTTCAGTCTGTATTATAACATTACAGGACAGGTTTCATGACACTTGATCAACAAACTCAGCCTAAATAAACATGATTATACTTTGTACTTGTTGACGTATGTTTGTGAAGTTTCAACACATTTAACTCCAGGAAATGTGTGACTGTGCTTCTGTCCTCAAAACTGCATCTGTAAATACTTTGGAATGTCTGTATCAACACTGAAACGATGACCCAACGTCCTCATTGAATAAAGATAAACTCCAGGAAAGAATTACATCCTAATGCATTTCATTGTTTGGCTGTACTAACAATAAATCTAACTGTACCAGGTTTATTTTAGGACAAACAATCAACCTTAATGACGTTTGTGTTTATTGCTGTTTTGTTGGTGCTGCGATGTTGAATCTTGTATAAACAGTAAGAACAGTGTGAACTTTTGTTTAATTTCAGCCATTAAAAGATGGAAACTGGAATTTCAGGTCCTGCGTCGCTGCTGAAGACCAGCTGAGACTTGCATCAATTTTCAACTTTTCACTGCTTGTTAGTGCTAGTTTGGGGCTAATCTACCCACTGTTTACCATTGTGAAACTGGTCAACTAACAAGTTTTCTGGGTTACGCTTGTTAAAAAGATTTTTTAGCTATTTGTCTAACCTGGCCTGATGTTTTTTGTTATAATATATGATTAAAAAAAACTATTTGGTTACAGTACAGAGAAAATTTGCATGTTATCCATTTTTTTTGCTCCAGGCGACTGTAACCAGTTAAAAACCAGGTAAACCAGGTAACCAAGTAAAAGCTTTTACTAATACATTTGACCCTCTCTTTTCTTATTTTACCTCATTTACCGTAATTTTTACCTCAGACTTGTATACTAAAACTGAATAATTGTTCCCAGCCGTCCGTAACAGTGTGTCCTCACATAACACATACATTGAGATTAAAATGGTGTAAAGAAACATGTTTACTTGAAATGTAGGAACTGTTGAATTTCATGTGTTTGCCAAGCAGCTAGAACTTCCAATGGAATTATTACTTTTGTTGGTTAAAAATGAGCATTATTAAGTTGTGCAAAGTGCATAACAGATCCGTGTTTAAAACCATCACTTTTCCTGACCCAACTCACATCGGTAAGATTAAACCAACCATGTATAATTTCAGAGATCGTGTCTGATTTCTCGTGAAATGTCAGTTTAATCAAACTGCAAACACTCTTTCTTTCTGCTTTATATTATTTATTTTTAGTACCGGATCAAAATTGGCAAATACCCACAGGGCACAACGAAACAATTACACATTGTTGCTGAAAAACACA
The DNA here is from genome assembly GCA_036877545.1 of Yasuhikotakia modesta. NCBI lineage: Eukaryota > Metazoa > Chordata > Actinopteri > Cypriniformes > Botiidae > Yasuhikotakia > Yasuhikotakia modesta. The sequence continues at coordinate 5,458 of JBAJNP010008472.1, forward strand.
CTTGATGTGTCAACAGATCACATTCAAAGCAACTAGCACCTGATATGAACCAGCGTTAGCGTGTTTCGCTCCACCAGAACCTGTGTTAGTGTGGATTTCTTTCATGTTTTCAGAACATTGGCTAATGTTCTCTAAAAGTGTTCCTTCAAAGTTAGCAACAACATTCTTGCAGTAACATTAGTAGAATGTTTTTACATTATATATCATATATATCAATTTAAAAAGTTTGAATAAAGTTGTTATCACCAAACAGTAGCGTTAACACAATGCCTAAAATAACTGGATGTCAGCTACGTTGTAGTTTTTACGTTTTTATTCCAAGGAACATTTTTAACGCTTGTGTAACTTGTTTGAGTTTGTTGAAATAAGTTATTTTTGGCTGATCCTGGAACAGCATTATTCTCTACCCATTTAATCTCATTATTGTCTCATTTTGTGCCTAAATCACATTGTGCCTGTTCAACTAGTTTAACCAGCGGGTTACTTTTAAAACGACCACCCTGCTAAAGTTTATTCCGGTCTGTCCACCTCACAGAAATTGTGACTGAATACAAAATCCCATTAGATACAATATTCTACCAACAAAATCAGATGTGACAGATCAGAACTGAGTTCTACGCATGATGGATGTTACTGCAATTGTTATTTAAATATTTGGTGTTTGCATAAAAATACAGATTTGATACAGATTTGTTTCACCAGTTAATTCACCTGACAGTTTACTTTTGGGGCTGTAATCTCCAAATCTTTTGTTAAAAATGAACAAACATCGGTTTTTGAGCAAATACATGACAGATCAGGTCCGGTTACTGGATCAAATTTCTGTGAACTGTAGAAGGTTTAGTGTTTGTAGTTTGTTCTTACAGCAGAATTTAAACTTGTTAAGAAAATAACTCTCATTTCTAGTTGCCCGCAAATTTCAAACAGAGGTGGCGGCAGACCGGCCAAAGTTAGAATCGCAGCTCTAAAGCCAAATGACTTTAACATCCAGAAATCGTGACTTTACAGAAAACCTTAATTGTAAACACACAACAAACACCACAAACCGTGTTACCGTGTCTTTTTAGGTGCTATGCAAACGCATGTTAGATGACAGAGATAAAACTCAATAGCTATTTGTGTCCAACAAACAGAAAGTTTCTCTCCTCAAATATTTTTGTCTGGGAGCTTTGATAACACATAAGAGATTCACAACACACAGAAATAAGACCTGCACACTGTGTTCCTAAGGTTCAGATGTAGTCTGGTGTATTTTAGCTCATGTTACACCGTTACTCTTTCAGAAAACACCATCAGCACATAAAACCTACGACAAATTGTTTGTTTTGTGGAAAAACTGATGCGTTACAGGGAGACGGACCTGTTTTAGGAATGAGTTAAGACGTACAATTTTCTCTCACAGATTCTGTGTTGGTTTATGTTATGTTTGGCTTGTAGTTGATGGCTAATGCTAGCTGTTAGGTTTCCTGTGCTGGTTGTGTCTGGTGCGTTCTACAAAATATGAAGTTTTTTAACTCTATAAAGGGTTTAATGGGATCAGTATACATATAGATTTATGTATATGCATACTATAGGTACATATACATATATATATATAACAGGTCATATAATGTCTATATAAAACAGAATGTAACTTGTATACTTAACTTCTGGACATAAGGATTATTATATTATCAGGTCCCATTTATGTCCATGCATGAACTAAAAATGAAGGGTACATCTTTACAGCACATCTTCCTCAATGTTAGTCGGATCAAAGAACATTTTATGATCCAGGAACGGTCCACAGAACTATTATAAACATATTTCACACCGGATGCTATGAGGATGTAAAGAGACTTTTCCTTTCTTGAAAACCCTGTGACTAATGTTAACAAACGCAATGTCGCAATTTGTGCATCGTTAGTTACTGATGTCAGTCTAACAAAAGGAACCTTATCGTAAAGTGTCACCGGAAATGCCATCTGATGCCATCCGATGCCACTGGACAGAAATAGCGCATCTGCGTAACCGGGTTGCAAAAAACCCGAAAACCATCACCTGCATTTCTTCAATCAGATCATGTGGATTAACCGGATAGACGAAGTTTGGAGAGGATTGACCCACAAGAACCAAATCATTAAACGCTCAGATCCCTCAGCGTTACAGGCGCAATATTAACACTGGAAACCCACTTGCAACTGGTAAGTCACCTTAATACTGGGAAACGCGTGTCAGTATTGAACGGGTTTTGAACGGAACGCATTATATAGCGGAAAGGGCTGTAGACGTTTTCTCAACGTTATCAGACATCCTTGCAGTAACATTAGTATGACTTCAATGTTTATGAATGTTAATGTTAATTAATTGATGTTTAATGTTCATGTATAACCAAAACGTAACAAAAGGTTATATTTAAGTTGATAGTGGAACGTTTTGAAAACGTTGCAGAATTACCAAAATGATGAAGTTGAAAATGTTAAAAACTAAATGTTAAAAACGTTCACAATAACGTTCCCGTGACGTTAGGAAAACGTTCGTACAACCAGTCGTAGTTCTTGCTGGTCAAATCAAACGCAAACGGGGAAAAAACGACACCTTAGAATAAACAGTTTGTTGTTATTCCTCCTCCAGGTGCGTCTGTAACTTCCGTCAGGAGATGCCGAGACTGAGGCACCATCACCGCTGCGTCGCGGTGTTTCTGAGCTCCACCATCATCCTGTTGGGTTTGTACTTTCAAAACTTCCAGGTGATCTTTGCCTACAACTCTTACCGACGCGGCGCGCTCGAGGGCGGCGGGTGCGCGTGCCGTGCGTGTTTGCCGGAGCGCAACCGCAGCGTCTGGTACGACGAGAGACACGAGCCGTCGGTGCATCTGCTGCTGAACGGCAGCAACCGCGTGTTACGCGCAGACGTGTCGGGTTGGTGGCAGGTACGAACCGTGCAAAAACGCGCACGTGGAGTCGTGCATGAAATGCATTAAGTGTTGCGCGTTTTAATGCATCCGTTTAAACGCCTCCAGGGTCTCCAGGACGTGCCGTTCCCTGGGAACTATACGGAGGTATCGGAGCGGCTGTTCTCGCTCTTTCCGGATGAGGAGCGATACGCGGACGCGGGTCCGAACCGCTGCAGAACCTGCGCTGTGGTGGGGAACTCAGGGAACCTGTTGGGATCCCATTATGGATCTCTCATAGACTCCAACGACTTTGTCATGAGGTACCGCGTGGACTTACGTCTCACATCATGTTCCTTGTTTTATTCACAACAATTATAGGTTGTGAGAACGTTAAGGTAACGTTTTCATTAAATAGCAGAAACATAACCTTCATGTGGTGTTCCTGTCTTGATACACTTGCCCAGTTTTTAACAATTGGAGGAATGTTTCCAATACTCTATACTTTATAAAACTGTATTTTGAGAAAGTTTTGACAACATTTAATTCTGCAACCTTTTGCATGTTAACAGTCAGGATCCGTAAGGAAACTGGTATTCAGATTCAGTCATAGGTTGTAGGACAATGGCTTACACAGATAATATTCTGCTTTAATAACAGTCAGGACACACCTGTGTGTGTTTTTATTCCCTCAGGATAAATAAAGGGCCTACAGAAGGTTTTGAGACGGATGTGGGATTTAAAACCACTCACCGGATGATTTATCCTGAAAGCGCCACGGACCTGAACGACTCAGCCCACCTCGTGTTTTTCCCCTTTAAGGTTCTGGACATGCAGTGGTTGCTCAGCGCCTTCACCACCAAAAACATCACAAAGTACGAATGAACAAACCTCCAAAATCCGGCGTGTTCTCAGAGAACTCACTAAATGTGCTGTTGCTTTAAATAAAAGTGCAATTAAAAGATACTAAACATGAAAAAGTTACTTAGCATGAAATGTAAGACTTACATAACAAATGTGAGACTAGTTTTAATATAAGATGTGTAAATAAATCCGGTCTGTTTATTCACCAGAACATATATCACAGTGCCATCTACACTTACTGCAAATAAGGACAAGGTGAGCATAAATTCTCAAAACATTTTATTTCACTGACAAACAGCATAAGTTTGTTGGTCCTAGTGGTTTATTAAACATCATCTCAACGTTATGTGTCTGTTTTAGGTGATGATACTTCATCCAGAATTTATTAAATATGTCCATGAGAACTGGACGGAGAGACACGGACGATATCCGTCTTCCGGCTTCTTAACATTGATCTTTGCTCTGCACATCTGTGATGAGGTAAAACACTCACAAACAAACTTCTGTTCTCAGGAACAACGTCTCATTTAGACGCACAGTATATGTTCAGAGACACTTAAACTCAAAACTTCCCCAAAAAGACATAAAACAGAATAAGAATAAATAAAAAACTCACTTCCTTGGAAACTCCCCACTGCTTTTTGTAGGTTGCAAAGTTATTATTATGCAAAGTTTACTGTACTTTTAATGATAGAAATAAAGGGATTCACTTGTTTTCACAGGTTAATGTTTTTGGCTTTGGATCGACAAATGAGGGAAACTGGCATCATTATTTTGATGAAACGTTGACTTATTATGCCAATGAGAATCATGCAGGAGATTACGAATACAAAACAATCACTCGACTTCACGAGGAGCAGAAGATTTTGATGTACAGGGGTTGGACGTGACGTATAGCTGTAAAAACACAGTTTATTTGCAGCTGAATTCCAGTTGATGATCAGACAGACTCATGTGGACTGAAGGGTCTGTCACACACTGGCTCCAGCCACGTGGTCAAACCTGTGACATCAGAGATCATTTCTGAGGGGAAATACATTTTCAAACATATGGATAAATATGTATATATATATATATTCATATATAAATCTTAATTTGGATGAATAACTTATTATGAATAAAAATAAAAATAGCACATTTTGATTCATGAGGTTCACTTGGCAGACGCGTTTATCCAAAGCAACTTACGGTGAATTCAATGTATGCATTTTATTGTTAATCAGTACTTGCGTTCGAACCCACAACCTTTGCGCTGCTAATGCAATGCTCAGCCAGTTGAGCTAACAACCCGCTATGTTCTCTGATTTATGCTGTTTCACAATGAAAACATGTTCATATACAGATAAATACAGATTCATTGAACTTTGGAGATCAAATTAAATGCAGTAACACATTTATAAAAGCATCATTTAAATTTAAAGCTGCGATCCACAACCTCACATCTATTTCACAACATCTTAGTGCTTCAAATGTGTTGAAATCAGACCTCAGGCGGAAACCACAGGTGAACACTGAAACACTGAACACACTGAAACTACATTAACACACAAAAATGAGGAAATTTGTATCGGATGACTTGCAAAACACACAAAAACGCACAATCATCCATAAAAGAGCTGTTTTTTTATCAGGTTGGTAGAATGAAATGAATTGTTGCCCTGTGCAGATTTCACAGAAACAAAATATATACAACAATGAAGCATTAAATGGTATTTTTCACTCATATGCCCATTCAGAAAACGTGTTTCCCTTCTGATTTCCATTGCAGCTTCAGTAAATAAAGTTACTGTTGTTTCTGTTCGTTGCTTGTTTTGTGGACACATGGTAGGTAAAGAGTTTCAGGCAGTAAATGTTTAGTTTGTACTGAACTTCCCCCTTCTGGTGAGATTCAGTGACTGCAGGTAATAAACTACATGTGTCATTTTTCACGATTATAAAAGGCAGAAATGGCCAAGAATTGAACATATTAAATGAATACGATGTTATTGAACGGATAGTTCTGGCTGTGACCAGGTAAATAGTGTTTTCATTGCTGTGGGAATGTTCAATTCATACATTTTTAATACTACGTTTTTTTAATGTTTGCTATATAACGTTCAGATCTGAAAACAGAGTCAACAGAAATAAAGCACACAGTTATTAATAATATATAGTTATGTATTTATTCATTCTGCCGTATTCACTGATATTGGTTAATAGTAAAATAAAGACAGTACAATAATTAAAGAACAGCTCTGTGACTGTTTAACTCCCAGGAGTCAGTAAATATGTTCTCACTCCTTTCTCTATTGCTCTCAGATTTCAAACGTGTGTGTGTGTCTCTGACCACAGTAATCGAGTTACACACCCACCGTTACACAGATAGTACTCAGTGTGTGTGAGACGATATATAACAAAACAATGAGACAGAAAGAGAAAAAGAAAAAAGAGGGAGATTATTTGCAATAACTTCTTTCAGGGTGACAAACAAACACTGTTCCTTCATCACAAACGTAATGGACTGAGTTACAGTAAGTGTTTCAGAGACAGTATTTGAGGTATTGCTGACTGTAAACAAGCACAACTGATGTTGTTGTTCTGTTAATGATCAGCTGACAGCAGTAAAATCATGAGGATTTCACAGACAGCAGAGAGCCAGTCCACATTTAATGCATTACAGAACTGACATGGATGTTACACACACACATACACACACACATGCACACTCACACACACACACGCACACATATGCAAGCAGAGAATCTTAAAGCTGAAAACCAATGATAACAATCAACACAAACACAGTTGATGCCATGAACAAATTCATTAGGAGTATGTTGATGGACAAAACATTGATAAAACAAATGATTAAAAACTTGATCTGAACCTTAAAAATGACTTGAATGTATTTAGCTGATACATTTTTTTAAAGTTGTCTGGCAAAACATTATAACAGCGTTGAAACAAACGTTGTAAATGGTTTACAAGAAGAATAACCACAAAACTCAAGGGCTCTGAGTAATAATATCACAACTTGTATAAGTGACTGTCTGTAAATGTGATACAGGTCATATACAAAATTCCAACTGCGTCCAACAAACAGGTTTGAAAACTGGTTGTACAGCAATATTGATCTAGAACCTAGAACTGTTCTACAGATTTTATTAGAGTTTGACTTTCAGATTCTCACAGTGACATTTTTGGGCACCAGTTGTACTTTAATGTACAATGTGACGTAATAATGTCTTAATACGTTTTAGCAGGATTAAAACAAGACAATTGATTTGGCTACTTGTGAAATTAGCTAAAGGGTTGTTAAACAAAATATGCAAAACAAGAATCTCAGGTGTTACGGGATAAAAACTACTGGAGAAACCTGAATAGCTCATGTCAAACACACACACACACACACACACACACACACACCAATGAGTACAGGCCTGACAAAGCATCGTGTATATAAACAAACAGCACCTAAGGGCTACAGAAACTGATTCTAAACTGCTGAAATATTTTAATCTAAAAGCGTGAGGAAAACACGATAAACGACGGAGATCTACTGTAAGATCAGGATATTAACTGCGAGTATTTGAACAGAAGTACATTTTGGAGAAATAAATTAAAGTAAAAGAGGCTTATTGTAAATATCGCAGTATCTCCTCACCAGGTAACAAACTAACAACACAATCAATGTTTTTGTGAAGCCCTATTAAAACAATCTATTAATATTGCAGTATGAAGATAAACGTATTGATCTTATTGTTTATTTCAATAAGGTCAATAATAATAATGCTTGCCTACAGCATCACAAATCACAAACAAAAAAAATGGCTTCACAAGTGGCCTTAAATGGTCACCAACTCAAAAAAGAAACACAAACGAAACACAATCGTGATGAGAACAAGCACACAAACAAACAAAAAACATTTTAAAACAAACGCTTTTGATTGTTTTGATGATCAGAGGATGTCGTCTCACACAGCTGAGAGCCAGTGTCTTGTTTATGAAGTGAATTTATTCATAATTCGTTTACAATCCAAGCGACAGTTTGTTGGGGCAACACGCGAGCGCATACTTCAGTAGAGGAGTATGTTTGATTTGTTTGCTTGCCTTTGTTTTTCGGTTTTATTAACTTGCGCAACAAATCAACGAACGAATCTGAAATACTTAGCAACTCCCTTCACTGTAATGAGCGACACATTTTCAGCCCTGCTTCCCTAAAGCAAACATGCCTTTCTTAAGTGTCTGACATAAGTGCACACCTTTAACTGGGTCATCCAACCTGCTAACTTAGCAGCCTACCTGTCTTAACCATAAACCAACCAACGCCTCCATCAGCCCTGACGACTCGGAGGCAAAATTCCAGGTAAAGAAAGAATAAAACTTGATAAGGTATCATGCTTGAAAATATTCAGTCTTTGCTCTTTAAACAACCACAAAACAGAGAGAGAAACAGAGAGAAAAACACAGAGAAACAGAGAGAAACACAGAGAAACAGAGAGAGAGAAACACAGAGAGAGAGAGAAACAGAGAGAATATGTTGACAGGAAATGATTGTGTGTCCACAGATGTTTGTAGATCTTTTTCATGAAACGTTTGTGTAGAAACACCAAACTCCAGAGGCTGGTTTCCTTCTCACACCGCGTCTTAAATCACATCACGTGGTCTGTGGTCGTGAGCCACAGTTTCCACCGAAGCTCTTCTGTTCCTCAGACCGTTTCAAATAAAGCGACACCCTCCCGAATTCATCACCAGAGTTTGAGATAAAGCTGCTGGAGGGACTGTAGTGTTGGTTAAAGCTCATGAGAGGATGACCACATGTGTCTCTTCATCATTTCTGTTGGCCCCACCGGCATGTTCTCCAGGGGTCAGGGGTCTTGTTACATCATAGAAGGACACAGCAGCGACAGAATCTCTGACGACTTCCTCCCACCGACGGGGGCGGAGTCACGGGTGCAAAGTAGGCGTGAACTTTAATGTTGGGTAAATGAGTCTGCAGAAAAGAAGAACTACTATCTATGTAATACTGTACATATTTACTGTACAATGTCATAAATATACACTAATAAGAATAAAAATACAATGCATCAAACATTCAATTCTTGATTTATTGTCTTTGCAAATTCCCAGAACCCACTTCTTCATGACTTTTCATTTTTATAACTATGAATCAGATCAAAATAAATTGAATTTTAAATTGCACCACACGATTTATTCACAATCAAACCGAATCAAATAATATTTTCAGCAAATGTCTGCAGCTCTGAAACTGTAACAATCCAAATCATGACCCAAGAAACGTTTGTGTGACGTTTGTGAGACAGCGCTGAGGGAACACGGACTCACCCTCAGGCGTTTGATGCCGGCGCGGGTGATCTGCTGGCAGTCGTACAGCTCGATGCGGTCCAGACTGTGGCAGGTCTTCAGATGCTCCAACGAAGCGTCCGTGATGAGGGGACAGTTGTCCAGTTCAATGACCTCCAGGCGGTCGTGAGCGCAGGGGCTGCTGCCCAGCTGTCTGATGCCGTCATCGGTGATCAGCTCACAGTGAGAGAGACTCTGGCATTACATCACAGAACAGAACCTCCCTCAGAACCACAGCCAAACATATATGACATCACAGAACAGAGGTGGCAGTATATGCTGTATGTTTTAAACCCCTTACCAGAACCTGGAGCCGAGGGCAGTGTATGGATAACTGAATGAGCGTTCCATCTGTTATCTGTGAAGAAACATTAGGATCATATTAAAGAGACACACTAGTCAGAAACTGTTAAGTATTAAAACTGAACACAACTTTCTTCCAGCAGCATAAACTATAATAACGTGTATAAATCCAAAACATTTAACAGTATTTTTATGACTTTGTAAAATATATATTTTACACTCAGCTACAATGTGAACAGATTTAAGAATAGATTTCAAATGTTAAAATGTTATATGCATAATAACATCACAGACTCACCTGTACACATTCCTCTAAATCCATCTTTTCAAGTTCGTGACAATTCTGAGAAAATAACAGAAGATGAAGTGATCTGTAAAGATGAGTGCAGATTAGACTAAGACACGTTTCTCACCCGAGCTAAAGTCGTGAAGCCCACGTCTGTGAGTTGAGAGCATCGCGCCACTTCTAATATTCTACAGATGGAAGAGAGGAAGACCCGTTACAGACCCGGTTCTCATCAGACATCAGCAGTGGGTGGGGTGTGAGTTTGTACCTGAGGCGGGGGCAGTTCTGCCCCAGGGCATTGAGGATAGCGTCAGTGATGTTAGCGCAGCCCGACACGCAGAGCGACTGCAGCCGGTGACACCCTCTGCAGATGGTTATCAAACCTTCATCTGTGATCTGCTGCACAGTCACACACATCACACATTAACACCTTCATCGAAATGGTTTTGTTGTTAGCCTTTATATCTTGAGAGTCCCTGTGGGCTTTGGCTAACAGGTGAAACACTGATTTAGTGCTTGGTAGTGCAGCGTGTGTGTGTGTCTTACTGAACATGTCTGTAGATTAAGTGTGACGAGCTCAGGACAGTGAGCTCCAATGTGCTTCAGAGCCTCGTCCTCCAGCTACAGACACAAAACAGAGAGAGAGAGAAAGAGGGAGAAAGAGAGAGAGAGAGAGAGAGAGAGACATTATGATAATAAATGTGTCTAATGAGGTAGAAAGATTTTACATACATTTTTTAAACATACTATTTTTAAGTATTCACATCATAACATTTTTATGTTTTAAACAGTGACTGACTGTCGTGTAGCACTGACACACACACATCACAGTCAGAGAGTTTGTAAGTGACATTACCTGTGTGCAGCCTTTGAGGAACAAACATTTGAGACCCGGACAGCATCTGACCAGCGCCTGTATGCCGTCTTTACCGACCTGGTCACACCACGAGATGTTTAACTGTTCCAGCAGAGGACATCCCTCACTACAACACACACATCCTGTCATGTAACCTTTAAACAGCACTAACAAGTTACCCGTCACCCACTGTTGTGTGTGTGGTGTGTGTGACCTCAGGGCCTTCAGAGATAGGTTGGTGATGGAGGTGTGTGTGATAGTGTGTGTGTGTGACCTCAGGGCCTTCAGAGAGAGGTTAGTGATGGAGGTGTGTGTGTGATAGTGTGTGTGAGTTTGTGTGTGTGACCTCAGGGCCTTCAGAGAGAGGTTGGTGATGGAGGTGCAGGAGGCTAGATCCAGATGCTTCAGTTTGGGGCAGAATTTACTCAGACTGTTGCAGGTGCTGCGGAGAGAGACAGACGTTTAATGCACCCTCAGAAGACGTCTTCACTCACAAGGGCACACTTGCAGGTATGCTCACCTGTCTGTGATTTTGGTGCAGCCATTGAGGCTCAGCAGCTCAATGTTTCTGCAGTTCTGGGCAAAAGTTCTGTAACAAACCAAACAGGCCCAACAGATTAAAGGGCAGAGTTGGCCAAACGTTCCTAAAACATTTTTAGTTACGCTGGTTGCAAATCTTCATATCCTGAGGATAGCGTCAATGGGTGATTTATATAGATTTTTTTGAGGTAACAATTGCTTCTAGAAACTAAAGTTGACAATTAACAGATGTTAAAGTTTACATTTATATTGACACTTATATCCAAAGCAATTTACAGTGTATTTATTTTAGCACTTTACATTTAAATGTGTTTATTTAGCAAATGCTTTTAAGCATTAAACATTCTGTCTTAAGAACCAACAAGCCAAGCCTACAAATGTACATTTACAAGTGTGGAAGTCATTTTGATGCTAGAGGCAGGAGGAACAGAGAGGATTCATATATAAGAACAAACATCATGCTCAGGTTCGGTCAGGTGTCTGTGAATGTATCACACAGCTGTAACACATTCTCTTCAACTTTTGACAGAAGACACATCTTCACGTTCTCACTGACCTGAGCGCACTGTCTCCAACACCCAGACATCCTCTGAGACTCAACTTTCTTAAGAAGCCTCCACAGCGTTTTGAGATGTTCTCCACCACACGCCCCTGTAAACAGATTTTTAAAGACTGAGACTCTTTGTGTTTTAATCGATTTTAAACAAATTCTCCTTTTCTCACCTCAATGTCCCTCTGGAAGTCAAACAGGTCAATGCGCTGCCAGTTACTGCCGTCGAGCGCTAACAGATTCCATGACTGAGAACATGAAGACAAGAATAAAAGTGAGAGAAAGAGAGAGAGAGAGAGAGATAAACACTAAAAAACATTTTAGTATAGTCCATTTTTTTCTATACGTCTTTATTACAAACAAAGATTAAAGAAAAACATATTTTTTATTATTTTAAATCTGCAAACACATAAACACTGAATTATTTTGTCTTCAGCGTCAATTAACTGCTCATTACTAAGAAACACTAAGAAAACACTTTTAATGTTCTGCCATCTCAGTTTTTATCACTGAATATCTCGTCTCACTCGCTGTGTCCCGTTAGGAACACAAACAGTTACAAAGGCAGATTCACATTGGCTTTAATGTGGCACACAGCTGCATTATATGACTGTCACTCACCCGGGACACTTGTGCACAGCGACACAGCGTTACTACATCCAGAAAGGAGAAGATTCTGGAGGACAAACACAGAGAACATCAAAATAACCAAAAGCATCAGCGATGAGGAGAACTCTGAGTGTTCGGGTCAGACAGGACGTCACACCCACCGTAACAGCAACTCCTTGGGCAGTTTTTTGTTGATAACAGCCTCGTCATTATTAGAAAACATCTGAGGAGAGAGAGAAACATTTACTAACACAGTAAAACTTGTCTTTTAAGCATTTAACTAAACATAGGACTGTGTTAAGGACCGTGATGACAGTGAATGAAATGCCTTAATGATGACAGCAATAATGACAAAAGTTACTTCCTGTTACATAATGTCCTGCTTTCTGATTGGTCCAGGTATCTTCACAGGCTACAGTCACTTTTCTCTGCTGTATAAAGTCTGGCCAAACTCTGGTAACAAAACCAAATTAAAACTATATATGATACAAACTATTCTGGACTAGAAAAACTATTTAAAACACAAAGTTTGTTACTGTCAGGTTTGTAACTATATACAATAACTATATCAGTTCATTGTTATTATGATTAATCTTTGTAGGTGGTATTAAATTATATTAAACCCAAATCTATAACTTCTTTATACATGTATCTACTTATAGGAATATATAAAACAGTGTCTCCACATATTGGTTGCATTTCTAAACTATCAAAACTGCATTTTTAACATCACAGGCACCCAAAATTGTTTGATTCTCCCATGACGCCTCAAAACTGCAGCCTAGGTTAGTATCCCAGTAAGTATCCCAGTTTAAACACGGTTTAATCTGGCGTGAAAACAAAGACTCAACCATTAAACTTTGTCGTGTCGTTTTATTTAATGCGTTAAACATCTTGTATATATTTACAGCTTTGTTTTCTTCCTCTGTTTTCATTCCAGCCTGCAGGCCCGCCACCATTATGCGTCTGATCTGCCCTTATAATCTCAACTAACCCGTTTAATTCATACATATACATGTAAACCCATCTGGTACATCTGACGGGTCGGAACCGACTGTTGCATCAAACACATAAACAAATATTAAAGTACATCGTGGGACCCATTGGGCTTTAGCTTGACACAACTGTTGTGATTATACAAACCGACACAAAGTATAAAAACAGAATAAAACGACACAATATCAACACATTGTCGCATCTTTGCGACTTTGTCCAACACGCACAAGTTATGATGTGGAAACATTGCGAGCAGATGCGCTAAAGTGGTTTCATTGCGGAAGCTCGGCCTCTCCATCGCGCAACAGTATAAATCCTCCATTATTTAAGCCGTTTGCACACGAGAGACTAAAATACACCCTCAGCATTATGGACACGGACGTGTCACGGTGGGAATAAACAGCTACTCGCCTCAAAGCGACTCCGCGAAACGCCGTTCACCTCCTTCCCCATCCCGGACGCTGTGAACTCGGTAAACCGGAGAAGAAACGCGCGTCCGGTTGTTAAAAGGTGTCGGCGCCGCTGGTTTCCGTCGAGCTCATGTTGAGTTTCGTGGTTAATTTCTTCACGTTTGCAGATGTTGAAGATACAGAAGGACCCCGGCGGCAGATATATGAACAGATCAAGTTTTTCTCCGGTTGTGCTGCGATCCCTCCCCTTACCACGACCTGATCTCCTGATCTCCCTCTACTGCAAACTACACGCTTTAGCTAACATCACACAGAAATATAGTGATTTCATAGGTTCATAAACATCTGTCAATAAATGAGACTTATTGCTGCATGTTTTTTTAGATGGACAGTGAGGGTGGGCCTAACAACATGTCAACAACAACAACAACAACAACAATGGTAGTATAACAGTAATAATAATATATGGACTAGTTAGGTATCAAAAGTATCTACTTTGTAATGGTGTATTTCCAGCTTTTAGTTGTCCAGATTGGTGTCATAACAACAATCTGTCCCCTAAAGTATTTTCTATATAATAGGAATTGAAGAGAACCATATCTATGTATTATTTTTACGCGAAAAGTGAGTGTGTTAGTGGGCAAATGAAAATATTGCGAATGGATGTGTCGTGATAAAACACTGGCAACGTAAAAATAATTGTTTAGTCATTTTGTAAATCATTTGTTTTTGTTATCGTTACGCTTTTCCGGGTTCGGTTCGCAAAGCCCTCCCCCTCGGGTGACCTCAGCCAATAGAAACTCAAAGAAGCTGCTCGTCATTTGACGTCATTGTGGTGGTAACACGAGGTAGCGTTTATCCAAACAAACTAGCGCAGCGAGCGACAAATGAGCTAAACTGAAATAACAAATAAATGCTGTGTTTTTGGTCTGATTTGCCATACATATATTTTTGCAGTGTTAAATACATCTGAAATACGAAGGTTATATTTTCCCAAATCTTTTCACATTGTTTACATACCATTTTAATGACCATATTTAAGACATCCAGACTAAAGCTTTCTTCTCCTATACTTTCTAAACTTTAT
>JBAJNP010008473.1:0-20170 GCA_036877545.1 Yasuhikotakia modesta
ACACACACACACATTATCTCTTTCCGTTGTACTGCAGCTCAGGTATGAGAGGTGTGAAGTACAGGTATGGGTGTGTGTTTGGTTTGGCTTGGTTGTGAAATATCTGTTGAGTTTAACACCACACCCCTCACAACAGGTTTGGTGTATTCGTTATCGTTATCTGACCAATTACATTCCACGTTAGAGCTGATAGACAGAAATGCTTTCTGTTTAACATTTTGTCATAGTAGTAAAAGTATACAACATATCTGTGACATGTATGTTATTGTTAACCCATAAGCCTAATTATGTTGATGTTGTACTTGGGTAAACATTTAAAGGTGTTCATAAATAATTATTTTGTGTCTTCAAAACATAAAACTTTAAAAAGTATATAAAAATATGTAAAAAAGTATTTAA
Source organism: Yasuhikotakia modesta (assembly GCA_036877545.1). NCBI lineage: Eukaryota > Metazoa > Chordata > Actinopteri > Cypriniformes > Botiidae > Yasuhikotakia > Yasuhikotakia modesta. The sequence continues at coordinate 400 of JBAJNP010008473.1, forward strand.
CTGTATAGAATAGTTACAGTAATTGAAGTCATTATTTCATATGTACTTTTATATATAAAAAAACATATTTTTATATTCATATGCATTTTTTATACTTCTAATAGTTATAATTTATTATAAATTGTTTTTGTGCCTAGTTTTTTCTATATAGTTACAAACTTTACATAGAATAATTAATAAAAATGATTATTGCATCGGCACAAGATCGCTTCCGTATTTCCGTCTGTCCACATACTGTATTTTACTGTATTTTAGACGTATATCTGACTCCATGGAAACCAGCCATCATAAAACAACAAAACTATTGTGGTCTGATATGAAAGTGACATTTGAAGATGTAAAAACCCGACAGACTCAGACAAAGTCCTAATGATGTTGAAGTGGGTGATTATTATTGGGTTTGTGGTGCAATTGTAAATTAGTCACCGTAACTTATGCAACACCGTAATGTTCTCAGACTGTTAATTCTGCTGTTTCCATGGTAATATGTTAGTTAATGCTCATGTATAGGTGAAAGGTATGGCCACACCTAAAAGGGTGTGGTTACAAAACAAACATATATCACAGCCAATCAGCACCACAGTACGCTGATGTGAAAATAGTTGCTTCAGGAATAGCTTCAGAGCTCATTGTTGTGGGTTATTGTCTGATTATTTGATAACATTTGCGGTTAAAACAGGAAGTGGGCAAAAGCGGATGATCTTTTATTTGTGTCCCAGGGTACCAGTAGCCCCCAAATGTGTTCCTGTTAGCATTCATCCTGTAATACAGATTTACGCACAATCGCTAAGGCCGAGCTGTTTGGAAGTGTTTGGTCTCCATGGCAACCACGCAGCCTTGCCAGGGTGTGCGAGATGGTTCTGAGGGTCTGAGGACTGACTCATGAGCTAAAAATAACTGAGGGGGGAAACACGGTTTACACTGATCTCAGTAAGACTATCTTATGTCATTGAAACAGGAGCATTGATAATTTATCTGTGTGAGTTAATATTTGCATAGGTTTACATTGTTAGCAGAAAGTGATTTAGAAAACATACATGAAATGGTTGTGTTGGAGAAACTTCATGTCCACATAGGTCATTTTATTCTTTAGTTCTTTATATGCTGGTGCTTCTAAAATTGCAATATGTTACTGGGCAAACAACTGAGATAGCTAAAATTGCACAGTGCTAGTTTTAGTTAGGACTTAGTCACCAAAAACTTATTGTTATAATAATAAATAATGCTTTTGGGTTTAGCACAGTATTACCACCTGTTGCATATAGAAACCAAGATGCAAATAATGAAAGGCGCTTGTTTTTAAGTGATAACTGACACACACAAACAACACACACATGCTAACTATAGTTTAGTGTCAGACAGGTTATTGAATTGGTGTCAGTCCAGGTCATGTAACAAACTGATCCCAATGTTTGGCTGCCAGGAAATGAGGAGTGTGTGTGCATCTGTGTGTGTACACGCGCATCTGTGTGTACAGGTTGTCAGTGTACACGTGCTTGTGGTCTCTTGTCCCTGTCTGGATAACCATTTGGCACAACATTTGGCTGTTGTGGTTATTACCAGACAGAAGACTATATTGTGTGTATGTGTGTGTGTCTGAAAGGTCTAGACAGGTGCAGTGTGGGAGTGGAGTGTGTGTTCAGTGGGCTCATGTGTGGAAAGGTTACAGCTGGACACTGAGCAGATGAATCATGTGTTTCAGTTTATCCTAAAAGAGCAACATGTACTTTTCATTTAAACCTTGTTTATTTACACAACACAGCTGTGCTTATAATGCAGCTTTATCAGAAAATTACAGTTTTAATAATACACAATATACCAGCTTCATTCTAATGGTACCACCTTGGGAAAAGTGAGAAAGTGTTAATCTCTTTGGTTTTAAATTTAACCCTAATCCACTAGTTAGTTAAACATCTACTAAACTCTGTACATGGTTCATACATACTCTGTACAGTAACCCCACCCATATTTAATTATTTACTACATTTGTGCAGTGATTTAAACATACATTCATACTTAGTGACAAGTCCAAACATTTCAGCTTCCAAAATAAAGGTTAGAGTGATCTTACAGATAAAAGGTTAGCGTAAAAATGACCCGCATTTCTTGCATTTCTGCATGTCACCCACAAGCTATTTTCACGCTAGTGACACTAGTTTTAGTTTGTCAAAGTGTGTAATGAAGAATAATCTTCCATTTATGATCTTTTTAATCTACAGGCACTCATATTTAGTGCCTGTAGTTTAAAAAATAGTCATACGTTTATATCACGCTTTGAGTTTTAGGAAATCCAATCAGAAATTTATGAAATATTTTGATGTAGTTGTAAAAAATTCATTGATAATTTGATTGGTTAGTTTTTAACGGTTGTGTAACTTGATTTTAATCAACAATCGTTGCTTCAGGCCAAACAGAACAAACAGGAGGTGTTTGGCATGTTTTACACTTTAAAAAATGACAGAGTTTTTTTCTGTCCCTCCCCCCCATCATGTGTATTTGCCATTGACGGGCTTACCTGTTCACTGACTAGTGCAAAGTGACTATTGTGTTACTCTAGCCTCAGATATCTGAACAAAAGCACTCCACCCTGCCAACAGCAGCTCAACCCTAGCTGCTTGTTTATGTTTGGTGTGGGTTTTATCTGCCTTTATTTAAAAAAACATTACGATAAGTTATTAAATATGATAGACTAGTAAACTAGTGATACTGCAATATATTTGTTTTAGTTCCAATAAGAACCAAAGAGGTGTGTTTGAGTTAGTTTGTGGTTTATTTAGGCAAAAGTTCCATGGAAGAAAAATGTCCTTTTTTAAATGTAAGTGTTTTTTTATCATTTTCTGGCTTTATCAGAATGAACACATGGCGAAAAATATTTATCATGTCCTGCTTCCTGTAAAGTCACACGTCGCATTTAAGATAGATTATCCTTCTGTGGTTTTGCCATTTTATGTGTTAAAATTCCTACTATGAGAAATTAGAACCATGTTGCATGTTTCTACATTTTTTAAAAAAAGCCAAGTAATGGAGACATTTTTTAATTATGTTATTTCAAGACTGGTTTTATTTCATCCTTCATTTTCATCCTTCATCCTTCCTATTTTAACTTTCTCTCACTCATATCATCTTTCTTACACTCATATCAACTTCAACAAGCACTTGTATGCAAAAGCATTATGTTCACCACACCACAGACACCGCTACAAAACCTCCTCTCATTTCTCACTGAAGAATTTTCTAGAAGAGGAATTATGAGGGGAGTGTTTGTTGGTGTCATCACTGCCTCAGGACACTCATGTTCTTCCCTCATCACCACAATGAATATCAACTGTCCTAAACGCATTATGTGAGCATAAATAAAGACTGTGTCACATTTACTAACCCTCATGAACAGTAAATTATCAATTTTGTAATTTTATGAACTGTACCTTTAAAGGACATTATTTTGGAATGTAAATACTGACAAATTTTCTTTCCGCTTTAGTCCAAAGATAATACAATTATAGTGTTTGTTTACTTTATAAACATAGTCTAGAAGATAACCATTATCTCGATGTGTATATAAATCATCATGAGATGCATATACAATGATACATACTAAAGATGGTGTTTGTTTTGTTATGGTGTTCTCAGGCTGTGTGCTTGTATTTCGTTTGTATGTGTTCAGTTTTTGTGGTTCTTACTTCTTCAAAAGGGTGTTATAGAAAAAGCATATTTTTGAAGGCATTTTTTTAGGAAGTTTTATCAGAGTAAATTTGATGTGATGCTTAAAAAAATTCGGTAGCAACCACACAGAGCTGATCTGCGTTGTTTTGTGCTGCGTTAATACAGATAATATCTGAGCGCCATTTGTTATCCTGAGATCTCTGAGTCATCAGTCATAATTATTTTAAAATGATGGGCAAATAAACTTGCCTGTATATCTTGCACACTTGCATAGACATGTACACATATTTGTTTGGATACACACCCACTTTATTACTTCTCAGTTCCGTATTTAAGTCGTTTTATTGTTGAAATGTTGAAAGCACAAAGCGTACACACACATTCAAACTTTCTCCCAAACATACTTACAGTTCCATTTGGTTGTGGTTGAATCCTGGAGGCCTGTGGACAGACTGACTCATTCAGTTTATATAATTGTCTTCTATGGACTCTAAAGATCAAACACATTTCACATTTGCAAGTAATTTGCTGTGAATTCATAGTTAACCTGAGTGTAAACTTCTCTTATGAAGCGCAATGGCGTAGCTCCATTATGCTACTTTAAACAGTTGTTGAAAGACAGTCCATTAAAGGCTGTGCAAGGGGGGGATGGAAAAATAAATAGGATAAATTATAATGATCATAGCAGATGTATAATGTCAGCTCTGCCTTCCAGTTAAAAGAGCCAATCAGCTTTTTGACATAGATGCCTGCTTTATTCGAACTCCACATGCATGCGCATAAGATGTACCCAGCTAACGTTGTGCCAATGTTTTCAGAACGTTGGCTAATGTTTTAAAGCTGAAGTTTTCTTAATGTTTTTGCAGTAAGTAGTAGAATTTTTTAAGTTGTTGTATATCATATTAAAACTGTAATTCTAGTGGAGCATTTTAAAAACCTTATTGGATAATGTTCTTTCAACAAAACATTGACATTATTACAACGTCTAAAAAGGGTGTGGATCCAATTTTTGTTACATAATTGTGTTACAAATGTTAGGAAAATGGTGCAATCTAAAAATTGCTAGACAGAAACAAGCCTGAAAATACTTTGTTCAGCTTTAGGCTAAAGACACAAGACTTACAAAACTTACAATGTCATCTTAAATTTTGTAGATTTCTTTTTTCCTTGTTCAGCTACATAGTAGCTGTACTTGGACTGTTGCCTTTATAGAAAATAGATGCCTGAGGTGGTAGTAAGACTGTTTAGGATCTGCTGAGTGAATTGACTTGCCTTAAAGCAACTTTTGTTAGCTGTTCGTTTGTAAATTGACCCAAGTTGTATGTGTTTCATTTGATATAGTTGAGCAACATACTTCTGACAGTTTAAATTCTGTTATAGTGTTACAAAAATGGTTCAGTAGTCCAAATTCCCAAAAACTGTTCAGAGAATCAATGTGGTTATGAAAGACAAAGAAGGTGGAGTCACGTGGCCGTGCCTTGTGACTCATAGCCTGAGCTGATGTTACCCTTTGCCGGATCCAAACCACACATAATGAACACTGGCAGAGTACCACACACACACACACACACACACACACATGCATTAATACACACCATTCTCTTCCCGTTCTTAACCAAATGCAGCTGCATGCATGCAAACATTGTATGTGGATGGACGGAGATGACAGTTAGAGGCATCTGGTTATGTTTATTCTGTTGAAAACTCTGTGGAAGACTGTTTATATGACAAGGCCAGAGATTCTTAAATGCATAATGAGATTACAGTATGTATAAGGGCTCATACAGGGGAGGAGTGGGTTGTAATTGGCATTATGATGGCGTATAGGGGCCATAGGAATAAGGGAGACAGTGAGTCACCATCCACAGCTCCTAAACAGAGATATGTTTACTGTAGTCACTCTGTTACAAAACACTGTTTACTGATGCATTGCACAGGTAAATTATATGTTAGTTTTAATGCATGCTTCCAGAAGTTTGGCATTGTAGGAATGGGGCCCAGTTGTTGTACAACTGTGCCAGGTTCAACGGCAGCACAAAATCTGTACTTGTTTGTACCATGGTCATTGAAATATCAGCTGTCAAAGTCTTGCTCTTTAGCCTGGCTAGACAAAAAGATTAAATAAATTATACGACTGTATTTTACTCTGCAGGAAAATTCTTCGGGCGTTTGTCATGTGCCAGTAAACCAGAGAGAGAGAATAATGTCCTCTTTGTTTTCAGTTGGTAGCCTGTTTTATGAATATAGGACACACCCTAAAGACCACACCCTTCAGGCCCACCAATGAGATCTAGCAAAATCTGAATCTTTTCATGGAACTGCCCTAGTTTGTTTGGAACAGAACATGGGTGCGTGTTGCTCAGACTCGCACACAGAAATGCTGAATATGTAATCATATTTTTCTGGTTTATCTGGTTAGTATTTTATACATAACTTTAGTATAACTTTAGTTAATAAATACTTGGTAAGCACAGCTAGCTATAATCTTTATGATCTGTGAGACTGATTTCTACCCTTTGATGTTTAAGATATGATTTTGAAAATTACACAACCGTCAGGAACAGAATATTATCTGTCTTGGCAATGTTCAGTATAATACTAAAATCTTAAATTGAATGCTTTGTTAGATAATTTGAAGTTTTTTTTCTATTGAAGCTAAACTCAGTTTAGTATTTAAAAGTGTAACTTTATATAATTTATTTTATAGATGTTTTAAGGACATATTTTGTTAAATTATTTATGCAAATGTAATTGCTTTTAAACTGCACATCCCACCGTCAGTCAGTATTAAAACAGTCTGTGACATTTCTGCACTACAGCAGGATTTTCCATAAAGCTACTTTGAAACGATGTGTGTTATGGAATGAACTGTACAAATAAATATAACTTGACATGAAACAGGAAGTTGGGCGAGACACATTGAAAACTTTGTCTCTCCATTTTTCAAAACAGACAATAGCCTTCAGTTTTCATCACAACCATGAACATTTGCTTTTTGCTATTGTTAGTCAGAACAGAAGTGAGTTATGTCAGGGGACGGGACATATTTGCACAGAGACTTTATAGTGAGTAAAATGAGTAAGTTCAGTATAGGTCATCAATATTTTGACTAATTCCAAAACTGAGAGGCTATAGGTTTTAAAAGCATATACCTGGTAAAAGTGAATTTTGTCAATATTTAGAATTACAGTAGCATACAGGAAAAAAAAAACTAAACCAAACAAGCCTACGAATTATGCGTGTAAAATAGTAGACTATATGTTATTGTTTATTATAGTTTATGCTCAGTCAAGTCATTCTCAGCTGTGTCTAAATATTCAACACAAACAAAACATGATTTGTCTTTATTTGATCTTCATAGATTTTAGTCAATTCTGGTCCTGTAACAGTGTTCAGAGATATTTTCAGTTTGTTTATTTAAAAGTGTTATACGACCCTGTTACCATCTTTTTCCTTTCGACCATACGTTTTTCTTTCAGTATGTTCCTCTCTGTTGCCATAGGGACTTTGCGGACAGGCTGTAGTTGGTAAGAGTGAGTCAGAACCGTCTACAATTAAAAGGGAAATGTTTATTTTTTGACTGGTGGAAAAATGGGGAACCCCTGAATGAGACGTTTCTGTTTTAAGACTCACATGCGTGCTCCACCCATGCAAGCGCAGTGGAAAGTAGAATGTCATTTACGTTTATGTCAATGGTAGTGAATTCCTGTATTGTAAAGCTGCATGAAGGAAGGGGCGGAGCTTGTTGATATGATTGGACCAATCTATTTTCCTCTATAATTCAATCCAGAAACCAGCTGAAATAAATTGGTTTGAATGTTGCAGGACTTTCCAATTTTGGGAGAAACTGACTTCAAAGGGTTAGTTTATCCAAAAATGTAAATTCTATCCTTCTATTCAAAGTACTGATGCGCCCAATGTTAAACAGACCCCTTAACAATTTTTAGTTCTAAGGCTGAACTCTTAGGCTTATGAACGGTTATAAAATCATAAAACAGTCATTAAAGTTTTAAGTATATATTTTTATATTTGAGCTTTGGTGTGAATTAGTTCATGTAACATAAAATATACAGATTGTTTTAAAGATGAAAAAAGAGAAGGCTTATAATTTAACGCTGCAGATTAATGGAGTGTTGCCTGTCAGATTAGATGGTTTTGCTATGTGCTTTGAATGGTCTTACAAAGTGCCTTTGATGAATGTCTGCAGTAATTTTTTCCTTAAAACCTCCAGCTGTTGCAGATGACAGATGTCTGTTTCAGTCTGTTGTCTGACACTGTTTACAACAAGCGTTAGGTTGCAGTATTTGAGGTAAATACAGTGTTTGAGAGACACTGCAATGACCAAAATTCAGAGAATGTGCTTCAAAATAAGACCATTAGTCTATACAAGTGATTGCTTTGTTGTCCTGAGGGTGTGTGTGTACGGGTTTGGCTACACTTGTGAAGGCCCATTTTTAAAAAAATGTGTTCACAAAAATGTTTCGCTGCTAATTTGTCAACAGGTTTGGGTAAGATGAATGGCTAGCAGTTTCATTTAGCACATTTAGTAGGAAATGTGTATCTGCATGTGACGTTATGTGGTTTGAAACTGAGTGATTTGGTTGCAGTGTTTTGGCCACACTCAGTTCATAGTAACGTGGTTGTTGGGGAAGCCCCATTTCTTCTAATATTTTTTTTCATTCTTTGCCGTCATTGAGGGGAAAGTCGACAACGTAATTCATAATTCCACCTTTGGTTGTGAGCCACTCCTATGGTAACCGTACAGCAAACATTTGGTGGGATTTTTGTGGGTTTTGCTTTTGTGACGCAGGAAGACAAAGGTAGCTGTGATTCGCTGAGAAGCTGGAGGCTGAGCTGATACATTCCTCTCTCTCTTTTTTCTGTCTCTTTTTTTTCTCTCTCTGTCTCTCTTACTCTTACACCAGTTTTTTGTGCCTAAAATGTTTCCAGTGGTTTTACAATGCCAAACCCTTCTCCCCTTTCTCTCTCACACACATACAGCCTAGCACACAAACTACACACTTTTAATGAAACCTTACTGGAATTGATGCTTTTATTGAAGAGCTCTTTGTAATAAGGACTCCAGCTTGCCAAAAGCTGTAAATTTAGAAACTCTGTTGAGTTTTAGCTAGCATTATATAACTCCAATTATTCAAAGCCATAGCTGAATACTCTATTTGTAATGTAAACTTTAACCAGGTCTATGTAAACAGCAAGGTCCAGCAACAAAAAGAATGTGACTAGCAGCGCCATTGACACACGTTGCTCTATTGTCTACTTTTAAAAAGCCTCCGGTTAATTTGACTTCCTGTGGACAGATCCTGGATGTTGGAAACCAAACAAATTGACACATACAGTGCCAGAAAAAATCAACACTGATAAATTCAAGATAATAGAAATGAAGTAAAACCAAATAAGGCAAAAAGCTACTGACGTGAATGTAGCTGTAAACACTGGGTCACCAGCACAAACATCTATTAAACATTTAGACCACACAAGGCTCTTAAACATATGCTGTAAATGGAGAGTTTTAAAGGGCTGCCAGATATTGTGTAATCAGGTATAGAATTAAACAGGTATGAATTTAGAGCTGAAAGCAAAGGGTTGGTTTTATGACTAAACAGAGGCCTGCAGTGTTTCAGTCCACAGTGGACTGTGAGCTTGTGTAGTCTAAATCACAGTAGGACATTGTGTTTGTTAAAACAACGACCATTTTAATGGTCACATTTAAGCAGTTTTTCCACAAACACCATGCCCTACTGAGAACGGTTGTTTACCTTAGTACTCAACTTAAACTGTTAAAATATAGACCTAAACAGTTTCTTAAATCAACAGGGTCCTGACGTGTCTTTACCTTATTTAAACTGTTTTTTCCCCTCAGAGAATATTGTTTTTTATATTTTGCATAAATGCCAGTGGTGCAACTGCTTTCAATAACTGGTTCTTCAAATGATTGTTCTTTGATGCATAACTGCCTTTACATACTAATAATCACATGTATGTACCGTTGTGTGTGTGTGTGTGTGTGTGTGTGTGTGTGTGTAGGAAGTAGCCCAATAGGAGTGTCTCACTTAATCAATAAAAAATTATCCTGCTGCTTTTGAACTGAAATGTGAAATAAATAAAATATGACTGATTTCCACAATTTCCACAATTCCTACTGCAGCGAAAACCTTTACTTTTTTGTGTGCTACATTCACACTGCTAAGTGCTAACATCAGTATTAGGTGTCAAAGGTGACTTTTGAATTGGCACAGAGCAACATAAAAGACAAGACCGAGTGCACTTTGAACAGCTTCCAGCCTTGAGACTTTAATTGAATGTGTGGCTGGAAAAATGTGTCCTAACAGAACTGTGTTGTTTTGAATGGGAAGTTGGTTGAATTCCTTTCACAGGAAGCAGGTATTAAGGGTTTAGCTTCACTCACACACCTCTGCCGAGAGCACAGCGTATAGAAAAAAGCGAATGTATTTTAGCTTAATGTTTGTAGTTTAATGTCATTGCTGTTATGAAATACACAGCTGTGATGTATAATTATTTATAATGTTAGAATACTTTTCTAACTGCTTCTAAATACCAAATAAAAGTAAAATACTAATATTACATTTTTAAATAAAAACAAAGTATTTCTAAATACTTTTTTCTGAGTTAGTTAGATGCTAGTACTATAATGGTGACTTGAGCTATAGATTAATTGCCCCACAAAGTTTAAACTGTCATTCTGTGGTATTTAAAAACATTAATCTGTTTGTTTGCGTAACCCAACCAGCTAAAGATAGCACTGTCTTGGCATGGGATTAGAGAAAAAATTGGTTTATGACCAATGGCAACGGTCTACAATATACTACATTTCTGCTTATCCAACTTTCGTGGGTCATTTCAGGTCACTCACACATAGTTAGTGTGCAATCTAATTTGAAAGGAGTTGAGTGTGTTAGTGAGGGAAGTGAGCGCTGGGGTAAAGTCTGAATAGTTTTAAACCCAGTTTGGTCGTAATTTGGGCAGCAGCTGTTTTACCAGCCTTTTGAAACAGGATCTGGGCAGAAGAAAAGACGTACATTGTTTTAAGAGGAACAAACGTCTGTTAGTAGATTCTACTGCATGTCTGTATGAGTGTGTTTGTCTGCATAATTAGATGTTTGTGAAGAATACGATATTTAAGAAGACAACTTAAATTTAGTTTTTTTTTCAGACTTTTAGAACATAGTAGTTGGTCTTTTTCTGTTTTTTATCATTTTAATCTTAAACCTTCATTTCAGAGACACATAAACAGAGAAGTCATTCTGATTTGTTTACCGAAACATTCCACTGTTCCAGCTTCATATTAAGATTTTGTGGGGAGGTTTTTTTTTGTGTTTGGGGCTGAACAGCCCTTCAGTCTTAAACATGTGGTTTAAATTCACTGCTGGATGTTCAAATCCTGTTTTTGTTTTAAAGAGGTTCCTTGGGTTGTTGTTTACAGGCCCATTTTGTACCACGGCCCAAGTTCTGGGCAGGCTGATGTTGTTATGCACTGGACTGATTATCCAAGCTTTGTTGATTGCCAAACTTATTTATTTATGTTCACGGCTGAAAATTCTTTGATATCGTCTTAGATTAGTTCTGACACCCAAAAACTTGACTCGGACCTCTTTTGTGGGGCTTCATAGAACCCATGGCACCACCTTAAAACAGTTCCACCAATGTGACTCACATGTCAGATGTTCTGACATGTGAGACGTTCTAATCATACTGGATCACGCATGAATTATAATGATCTGCCTGTAATAGTATATCTTGTATTTCTGTGTCTAGATGAAACGATGTTCTAACTCTGTGTCTTTATGTTTTCAACTCTAGAAACAGTAAAAAAGAGGCAGATCTTGAGTCCGCGTTGGCCAGGCTGAAGGACCTGGAAGCTCTGCTGAACTCCAAGGATGCCTCCCTCTCCACCGCACTTGGGGAGAAGAGATCGCTGGAGGTGGAAGTTAGAGAGCTAAAAGCTCAGCTGGCCAAGGTGATGAGCTTTAGTCTTGAGAGTGCTGTGGATTTGTTGTTAAAGATATATACTAGCAACCGTTAGGCTATCGGTTCAAATTCCAATCCATGAGCAATATAGGAAATATGACTTCAGTTCAATTTTATTTGGTTGTCACTTTTTATTAATAAAATACATGTACAGATGTTAGATGATGTATAAATGTGTTTAGAATATATAAACTAAATAATTTGTGTGTTGCAGATGGAGGGAAGTCTCGCTGATGCTAAGAAGCAACTACAGGATGAAATGCTGAGACGTGTCGATGCAGAGAACCGAATCCAGACCCTGAAGGAGGAGCTGGAATTCCAGAAGAACATCTATTCAGAGGTTCAGACCCACATGCACATTCTTCAGAGTGTCTCAGTATTGAGTGCTAAGATGTTGAAATGTTAAAATCCTGTGACCTGATGTTGTTATACAGGAAATCCGTGAGTCCAAACGCAGACACGAGTCACGGATGGTGGAAATCGACAGCGGCCGTCAGCAGGAGTTTGACAGTAAACTGGCCGAGGCTCTGACTGAACTCCGCAGCCAGCATGAAGAGCAGCTCCGTATCTACAAAGACGAGATCGAGAAGACTTACAACGCTAAGGTAACGTTAAAAAACACAACTGTGATGTTCCTGTGCTCTAAATCCCCCTTGAGGCATTGTCAAACAAAGAAGTGGTCCACCCTTTACACATATTTGTGGCCTGATCTAGTGCCAGGAGAATGTGTTGGGAATGTATTGTCATGCATTTTGTATGTGTGTGTGTGTGTGTGTTTGTGTGTGTGTGTGCATGTGTGTGTAGCTGGAGAATGCTCGCCAGTCTGCAGACAGGAACAGTACCTTGGTTGGTGCCGCCCATGAGGAACTGCAGCAAACACGTGTGAGGATGGAGGGTGTGACTTCGCAGCTCACCCAACTGCAGAAACAGGTACACACACACACTCAACACACACACATGCATGCATGCATTTCAAATATGCATCGCAGTGCTTGCAGTCCAACCTTAAATGCATCTATTTAAAGTTCACCCACAAAAGAAAGGCATGCAGTCGTACAAACGTTTTCACACAATTCATTAATTACACAAATCAGTTTGTGTACCTCATTCATTTGCATATTATGTAAATGACACGGTTGGTCCTGTTTGTTAGTTGGCCGCTCGTGAGGCGAAGATCCGTGAGCTGGAGGAGGCACTGTCCAGAGAGAGGGACATCATGCGTCGTCGTATGGATGAGAAGGAGAAGGAGATGGCCGACATGAGACAGCGGATGCAGCAACAGCTGGATGAGTACCAGGAGCTCCTGGACATCAAGCTCGCACTGGACATGGAGATCAGCGCCTACAGGAAACTGCTGGAGGGCGAGGAGGAGAGGTGGGAGGTCACGCACCTCACGTTCCACCACTGCTCATCATAAATAAATATTATTATAATATCTTATATGATCTTCTATTGATAACATCGTTGTGTACTTGTACTACCACTGGTTAAACTGATTTCTGGAATGCAGAGTTCTGATTGGTTGATTCTGTGGTGAAATATTTTTGTATATATTTTTACTCTCTGTCTAGGCTCCGTCTTTCTCCGAGTCCCCCTCCCTCACGCACCGTGACCATGACCCGTTCCTCAGGTTCTGGCACTCACACACGTTTAGTCCAGAGCACCACAACTCGCACTGGGTCCGGCAGCTCTAAAAAACGGCGTCTGAATGATAACGACAGCGACGCCTCCAGCGTGGTCGGTGGAACCGTCACACGCACCCGTGTTTCCCAGCAGGCCTCTGCCAGCGGCCGCGTGACCGTGGACGAAGTGGACATGGAGGGAAAATATGTCCGTCTTTGCAACAAATCTGACCAGGTGAGAAAAATGAGAACTGGTGACCTGTACTCAGCTGGTAGTGCATGGTGCTTGCAACACCATGGTTATGGGTTTGATTCTTTTTGTATACTTAAACATATGAAGTATTTCTGTGGAAGGGCATCTGCCAACACGTGACCAATGACCAAAAAAAGTCAAGGAATAAAGTATATTTAGTCATTGTTTAATCATTTTTTTCTTTCCAGGATCAAACTTTGGGCAACTGGCAGGTGAAGAGGCAGATTGGTTCCGGCACTCCTATTATCTACAAGTTCCCACCAAAATTCACCCTGAAGGCGGGCCAGACTATCACAGTGCGTAATGATTTAAAACCGTAACAGTTGTCTTGCACTGTTTAAATTCCTGACACAACTCAATGCCTCTTTGCTGTCAGATCTGGGCTGCAGGTGCCGGTGGGACCCACAATCCCCCCTCTGACCTGGTGTGGAAGACCCAGAACTCATGGGGCAGTGGAGACATGTTCCAGACCACCCTGATCAACGCCAGCGGAGAGGTAAGACCACACAGCAAACCAACCACTTTTCTAGCTTTATAATCTTTATGGCTTATTCAACAGTTTGAAATAAAGTTTTATTTGATTTGAGGCAGCTTTAGCATCAGATTAACCTGCCCTCTAAGAGAGACATGTGACAACAAAATGAACTGTGATTGGTCGCTTTACACATCAGTCAGACGCCGCCTAAGTGGGCGGTTCCTAGCCAGAGATAGCTTCAGTGTGGACCACACCTCATGCTTTTAGTGAAAGCTGAGGTGACTCAATGGTTTTCCTTTTTCTCTTTCTTTGTGTTTGTACAGGAAATGGCCATGAGAAAGATCACACGCACCCTGTTCCAGGACGATGATGAAGATGATATGGTACATTTGCATCTCATATTTTGCCTAATATGTATGCAAGATCAAAAGTTAAAACCATTAATTCCAAGATTCCCGATACAAACGTCCCCTTTAAACTCTTGTATTTGATGTAGTGTTACATAAGCACTCTGAGTTCTCTGAATTCACATCTCCCCTTTTATTTAACTTGTATAACTTTGGTTGTATATAAGTTTTGCATGAGGTTTTTCCTGCAATGGATCATAGCACTAAAATGAACCGAGACCAGCCAGCCAGACCTCATCTATAATAAGTTACATAAACGCACCGGGTCTCGCTTCTCTTCGTCTGCTTGACTCGCTGTCGCCCCCCGCAGGCCGCGCACAGCACGTGCGGGGAGAGCGAGTACAACCTGCGCAGTCGCACTGTGGTGTGCGGCTCCTGCGGGCAGCCGTCGGATAAAAGCAGCGGCTGCATGACTACCAGCTCCGGGGTGTCCAGCGCGTCCCGCTCCTTCAGCAGCGGAGGGGGCATGTCCGACGCGTTTGTGTCGCCCTCACACTTCATCGTGAGCAACGACAGACCCAGACAGGTGCGTAACTTTAGGAATAAATGGCACGTGGTGTGGATTAAATGAATGGGATCATGAATCACAAAAATAATCGCATAAATCACAAATAAATCAATATTTTGCCCCAAACAACTGAAGGTAAAAAGTGTTAGATACGTAAATACTGTGCAGTGTATAACAAACAATATGTTGTTTTCTGAAGCAACCTTTTCTAATGAACTTTTGCTTTAATAGTTTTTTCTGTCTACTTTAAATGTTTCAAGTCTTTCAATTTGTATGTAAAACTTTATTATAGCTTTATTCAAATGTTTTAAAATAAAATAGCTATAAACAAAATAAACGTTGACATTTTCTTTTATTGTATAGAATGTTTCCATTATAATAATTTACATTAATTCTCTGTCTCTCTCTCATTCTCTCTCTCTCTCTCTCTCTCTTTATTCTCTGTCTCTCTCAGGCTGGCCCCAAACTAGACAACTGCTCCATTATGTAGACATGAGGACAGCTGTCAACTCTCCATTCACAACAAACAGGACAGATTTGTCCCCTTACAGTCCCTTTGTTGGGTTATCGTTCCTATTACATTAAATATTTTGTAACTTTCTTGTTTTTTATTTCATAATCTGCGGGGTAGATTTAGCTTTTGTATGGCAGGAGGCTTCTTAGCAGCTTTTGCGCTGTAGCTGTAGATTATTCTGTCCAGTGTTACTCTAATAGATTTGCATGATGGCCAGGCAATAGCTTGAGAATCGTACTGTACTCAGGTAGAGAGGTGAGCACATTACACTCGCACCGTGAGCACTACAACAGAATGCTGTCAGAACACAACACGCACAGTTAAAAGACCCACATAATAATGTCTATTGTAATAAACTCTAACTGTACTACAGCCTTAGCGCAGGATAATAATGTGCCGAAATAAAGTTCCGCTTCTCTTTATAATGAACATCCCAAACTTTTGTTTAAAACATTGCAGCTGTTAAACTTAAGAAAGTGTTACAATATTTTGTGCTACCTCTTGGGAGTTTTTTGTACACCTACTAAAGGGAAACATACATGCACAACAGCATCAAGAAACAAGCACTGTTATCATTTCTGTACGCTAGCATAGCTCACAGATATACAACAGAGCTGAATCTCAGAATCATGTCAGTCTATAGACTTAAGGTTACAAAACTATTATACAAAAGGTCTGAATGCTAAAGTGTTTTGTTCTATAAAATTGCACCCTTAAATTGGTACTGTGTGTTTTGTTTGTAGGGGCAGTCCTTACAAGCCCTTACAAGCCCTGACTAGGCTGCAAAATATCGTGTCTTGCGTAGTAAGTGTTATGAGATGCTTCTGAAAGACTTGAAACAACCGTGAAACTTCTTTTCCAAAGAATGTTGTTCACAATTGCCAAGAGATAGTCATCAGTTTAAACGAAAACCGACTTTTTTCGTAGGAAGTTTACTTACAGGAAAAGAGTATCATGTTTTGTTTAAAGAACTGTTGCATGTTGGAGAGGAATTCAATTTAAATATGCAAATCGCAACATCATTTTCTGGTTCAACATCCTATAGGTTTAAGGTGCCACTACAGATTGACATCAGTGTTACATTTACACTTAATTTGTATTTGTAATGTATCTGGACTGAGTGTTGCTCTGCTCGTCACTTCTCTCCAGTTTCTTATCTGGCCAGCTGTTAGGTTTCAGTAATGTCAGTAATCTGTAACAGTACATGTCAGAAACAGGGAAGATATCAAATATAAAGTGAAAAAGAATTGAAGAAATATAAACTGAAAATTGATTTAAAAAAACGTGGCACTGATATGATCTTCCTTTCAGTCTGTTACTGAATCTAATCACAGCTCCCCAGAGAAGACTGGACATTGCTGGCACAACACATGTTATTTTAATGCATTGCAAAGCTTTGGGTTGCTAGAGAAAATTGTGGGATAGTATCTGTCTATTTTTTCTACATATACTTAAGACTTGTGGTTTTGTATTTGCTTCAAACAGCCATTGTCACTGTTGTAATAAGCCATAACTTTTGATTTTTGAAACTCCTTCGTGATATGAAAACTGTTTGGAATCTTTAAATTTGTCTGAATGTTATCTTATGCAAAGAAACTGATGCAATGTTCTGAAATGAACATTTTCTGTTAGCATACATTTACATCATGAAACAAAGATGTTAACTATATCAGATAATGGCAGCAAAAGAAATCGTTTTTGTTTGTTTAATTTCTTTATTTTTAAAGATTGTATTATTAATGGCTAATTTCATGAAGGTTTTGTATAAAAAAGGTTGGCTTAGACTGCAGGGCTTAACATTTTTGTTACTCGCTTTTTCATAGCTAATTCTTTTTTTGTCTTTGATTTACATGTTCTGTTGTGAGGAATTTCCGAATTAATGTAAGACCTAAGAGCCGTGTTACAAACTGTGCCTTATAATTATTCAGTTAAATAAAGCCATTCTGACTGTTTTTCAAACGCTTTCCAACTTATTGCAAATACTATTTCAATTTTATTTTTTCCCTTTCATAAACATTTGTTTAAAGT
The DNA here is from genome assembly GCA_036877545.1 of Yasuhikotakia modesta. Taxonomy (NCBI): domain Eukaryota; kingdom Metazoa; phylum Chordata; class Actinopteri; order Cypriniformes; family Botiidae; genus Yasuhikotakia; species Yasuhikotakia modesta. The sequence continues at coordinate 17,877 of JBAJNP010008473.1, forward strand.
TCATTAAATGTTTTATTATAACGGTCATTTGTCTTTTGCACAGGCCAGGACTAGCATCTGTGGAAATACTGCTTGCAAATGCAAATTACACTTTAACTGGCAAAGCGCCCCTAAAACTAACATGATATTAAACAGATTCCAGGTGAGTCCTTAAAGATAATATGCACACTGTTTATTTTGCAAATAGCTGTTTCGTCTGCAGGTAAGTCTGGAGGTTTTGTTTGTTTAAGGCCAGAGAATTAACTGTTCTGATGGTTAATAGACTTTGTTTTACAAGTGAAGCAAGTCTGAGTTTTTATGAGTGTAGTGCAGGATTATAATAAAATAATTGATGTTAAGACCACTGTAAGCCACACTAGCCAGGAATAAAATGTCTTAAAATGAATTGTACTGCAAAACCTTAAAGTGTTTCATGTATTTTATGTTTGACAATAATAATTTATATACACACAAATGCATGAAAACTTTCATTTTTATTTACACTATTTACAGTTTTAATGGTTTATTTCTGACATTCAAAGTTTCTAATATCCTCTCAAATTTACAATCTCATCTGATGCTTGTTTTCTAGCTGTAACACTGATACCAGAATTAATAAATGCAATAGCATTTAAAACAAAGCTGTAGCATTTAACCCATTAAAGCCCAGATTTTTTTGCTATGTTGTAATTACAATAATTTGCATATATATCTTTCATATGAAGATACTTGCATATCTTTGGCAATTTGAAAGTGTATATTTCAAATAAAGACCATTAAACACGGCAACTATAGTGACTGGCAGTGAGCAAATGTTTTGATATAGAAACTACTATAGAAAACTTGTGGGGTTTTGCCCAACGGTCACTAAAGTTACCAGGTCCCTTTCAACACCCAAAATGGCAGTAAAATAAAAAAGTGACACAGTATCCAACAGACTGTCAAAGGCTGTTCTTGTTTGTAAAATCCTTAACTTGTTTTGTTTAAAACATTCTGAGTAAGCAAAAAAAAAAATATATATATATGTATATTTCCAAGTATAAAAAAGAATTGGTCCGTCAACAACTTCTATAACAAGTTCCTATAGGAGACATTTTATTGTCGTCCACTTGATGGCAGTGTTGTGCAGCTGTGGTGACAGTCTTTGCTTTTGGTCCCATCGATGCGTTCATCTGTCCGAAGCAACAGTCTCTAGTTTATGAAGCAGGCACCAACTGAACGCATCAGGCAGTGATATTTGAGAAGCTTTGGAGTGGATCAGTGAGGCAGTCTCCGTGGCGACGGGGAGGGTGGTCTCCGCACAGGGGGCAGGTCGTAATGCCCAGGGATGTGACTGTTGATTGGTAGATCGTAGTGATTCTGAGGCTCTTGTTCTTGACTGTTGCCAAGGGAACAGTGTTCTGAAAAAAATAAAACATGATATGACACCCCCAAGATGTTCTTATACTCACTAAGCCTCAAAGGTCATGTGACCAAATATATTGAACCTCTCATATCCCTCAGCACTGAGTGATATTCGCTCAGATTTCTGTTGTTGGGCAAGGCTACCTCTGCACACTGGAGAAGATGGGCTCATGACAGGTGGGTTCATGACAGGTGGGCTGATTTCAGTGAAGGCTCGCCCGTGAGGCACTGCAGACTTCATCTCCATGTAGCTGCTCTCTGGAGGACATGGAGGCAAGCCGGGCAGGTCTTTGATGGTGGCGTATGGATTCTCACTGTTCAGAGAGCTGCTGCTCACGGCCACAGTTGAGTCTTTCAGCTCTGCAACCGCACCAGTGAGTGTTAGGTGGACAACACGTATTTAACCATATTGTAAACATGAACAAAACTATTTGAGCAACTTTCACCTTTGCTGTAGTGCTTTCCAAGGGTAGCGCTATAGCTGTAACTTCGATCCATGCCGAAGGCCCCTGCAAACCAAAGAAAATGTTTATTCAGTTAAATATGAACTAAGAAATTAGGTGAATTTATGGATTTATAAGAGATTACCTGGATCTTTAAGTGAATCCTGGTGTTTCCATCTTGGAGGTAGAGTTGCATTTGTGTCAGCACCAAACAGACCCCTCCTCTCTCTCTCCCTGTTCTTCAGACTGCAGAACAGCTGGTTGTTGGTGTTCTATCAAAAGCATGAGAGACACAGTTTAGGTTTTGCTGGTATGTGTTCGTCAAACTACGTGCGAAGTTAGCAAATCTGCAGCGTCCTCTGCTGGTGATAGTTTGTTAGTGACTGACAGTTTAGCCATGTTACTTACTTTGATGGCTCGGTCTTGGTTGTTAGGGAGGTGTGGTAGTGGAGGCCTGTTCTGAGACAG
>JBAJNP010008474.1:0-20167 GCA_036877545.1 Yasuhikotakia modesta
ATGAGAGCAGAACATGCCTTTGACACAATGTTAGTTTCAGGTTGACATATAATAACAACAATAATCTTGTATGTTCTGTTCAGAGTATCAGCAGAGAAACACATAAGACTCAAGATGTCCCACAGCAACACAAGCAGAACAATCGAGTCGCATGAACCTCACGGCACTGGAAAGAATGACTGAGGAGTAACTGGTGTGTTTGTGTTGTCAGTTACAGACAGATAAGCAGGGAGCTCTGAGCAGCACTGACTGTTGAGCTGAGCGTTAGCAGAGCTAAAGGATCAGCTTTAAAAAGCACCGCTGCTGTACGGCCATTAATCAATCACAGTAACTCAAAACACAGAGAGAAACTTAATAGGACTTTAACACAGTGTAAATGACCTGCAGCCTATGAGGAAAGCGACAGTCATCCTTCACTTATTGAAACACTGTAGCGAAGCTCACATTTCATTCACTTCAATGTCATACACAGACAAATGATGCTACTGTTATATACATGTGTCAACAGTACAATTACAACTGTGCGTGTGTGTGTGTGTGTGTGCACGGACGGACGGACGGACAGACAGATAGACAGATATCATGTTTAAGCATTTGCCAGATTCAGTTAACAGCAGCTAAACTTGAGTATAATTTTCAAAGACGATTCAAGAGCGCTTCCTCACGGCTGTGTGATTCCCTCATGCCTGAGAGGAGGGAATACTTTTAAATGTCACCACTATTGGAGAATTATCTTCCAAATTTAATACCAGACTGTTTTCCTCAGCGGAGGCAGGAACGGAACAGCTCAGACTGACAACACAAAAATAAAGCAAATATTATGGTTAACAACAGCATGTAAGCAATTTAAATAAATACTGATTATCAGTGACACCGGCCAGTTAAACACTAAACAACTCATCCACTTGTTAAATGTTGAAATGATTAGCTGGTTTTTCGTCAGGTGAGAAAAGTCATGACAACAACAGCATTTTCTGAAGATTTGTTGACTAACAGTCCAAAGAGAAACAAGATTATAAATAATAGATAATCAGCTGCTATTGACCCAGATAATAAAGACTCGCTGAAGAGCAATGGTAGCCAAAAATAACCATTCAAGACTTAGTTCAGAGATTCAGATAACTATGTAAAATGTTTTATTCAAAGACTGATGATGCTTCACTTTTACATTTTTAGACAAACAGGTGTGCAGATCTCATATTATCATACAATACTGAAGTGTTTTCCCAAAGTTTAACCCTGGATCTACACCCTTGTATGCACCCATAGGACAGAAAAATAACAAACAAAATCTCTTTAATATTTCAGTTGTTTCTTCGGTAAGAAAGACCCCAGTAATCTCACATGTGTCTCCTCTAGAGATCTCTACAGTGTCAGAAACTGTGCTCAGATTTGTGAAGATAGTTCTGCAATCCAAAAAAGTTTTCAAGATATTTTTACAATTAAACTTATTCTTTGCATTTACTGTTGAAATTCACTAGATATACAAATATATGAATGGGAGGATAATCTATTTGATACAGGATTTGAATATGAATCTTTTACACGTTTGTCTAGATCACATTGAGCGCTTGTGACACAAGAACCTGCCAAGCCGTGATGAGAAATAACCACTGTCAGCTTTCATGAGGAGCTCAGAAGATGTAAACCCTGCTGGAGAGATCAGATGTAAGTGCGGCGGTCCATTCTGTAATTCAGATTCAGTGTAAAATCAATTTCAGGTCACAGTGTAAAAAACGAGCTACTACTGAGCTGAGAGGCTGTTTAACAATTACATGTTACTGCTGTGTGTGTGTGTGTAACCGTACAATAATGCTTATATATACTATTTCTATATATAGGTTATGCATTATGATTATGTGTTGAAAAATGAAGTCGTTCCTGCGTGACCTTGTATTCTGTGGGGAAAAGGTACCTCCACTTCAACACGCTTCCATAATTAATTTCTAATTGATCTCCTTTTTCCATCATGAACGCAGCCATCTGTGTCTATATGTTTATAGGGAAGTTTGTGGAAAAACTCTCTCTCTCTCTCTCAGTCTTTGACTGACAGTCTCGCCTTCTGACATCATCTCTTCATTCTCTCTCTCCTCTTGTTTTTTTATCTCTTTCTTCTTCCATTCTGTTTGGTCTCTGTACATTCAGATGCAGGTGTGTGGTGTGGAACAATAAGTATGGCTTTACCCGTGATTAAGAGTTCCCCCAGCGGAGCCGTCAGACGGGAACTCTCAGCACCCCATGCAATTAAATCAAGTTCCTCTTTAATGAGGAGCCTGTTTATTCAGTCCATTCAGAGCCGGTTAGCACTGCTCTCTGATTAATATGAAAAGCCAATACCCAACAAACCGTTTGAGGTTGCAGGAACGTTACCATTATGTTACAGAAACATTAAACGTTTCATTTTGACTGTTCACATCTAATGTTATTGCTTGGTTATAGGAATGCTGTTTAAACATGGTGACATTTTAAAAAGCTCCTCTGGCAACCTAGAAATAACATTTTATGCATGTAATGCATCGGCTAACGTTAAAAAAGTTTTACTCGGATACTTGAGGGAACTTCAGAGAACGTTTGCACACGTTCTGATAACGTTCCCTGCTGGCTGGAGGGCCGCCAACCCTTTTGTTTCGGTGGGGCAGGAGTTGGGAGTTAATGCAGGGGATGCGGTACACAGTTTGTTTTTGAGCCATTAGCGGCCAGACTGACGGGGGATGTTTGAAAGGCTGGGGTGGGAACCCGTCTGGTGCGTGAGCGCGCACGCTGTCTGCTTCAGCGGTGTGTGAGGAGCTGATATCGCAGGTGGAGGTTTCACTTTGTCGAGGGAGACAAAGAGAAAGTGAAGGGCAGGAGTCGTGTTCAGATGCAGGCCAGGCTCGTGACAATACTGCCACCTATAGGTGGACAGTACTAAAGCCGCTTTTCACGCATTTTCCAGTTCACGCGTTCCCGGCGACTCCAACGCAACGCAACGCAACGCCAGCAGTTGAGCTACAGGAACACCACTTATAATGGAACCATTTGGGTTCCACATAGAACCTTTAGGAACCATTTTCTTTCCGACCTTCTTATAATCTGTAGAACCTTTTCCATGACAAAGAACATTTTGAGCTTCAGATGGTAAATGTTCTACATAAACCATAGATTTGGGCAGAGAAACTTTCTTTCGTGCACTTAGTATGTATCTAATCTCTTCTTTTATATTTGCTAAAGGGGTTTATATTATTCAGGCTAGTAAAATAAGTATTAACGTTATCTTGGACACCAGATTATCTATTGCTTTCAATGCACTGCAGTATCTTTCTTCTCACATTATAAACTAATTTCAGCTGCAGTTTTAATCTTATATGTTAATGTTTCGTGTCCCTCTGCGGCATTTATTGTTTAACTTGGTAAGTAATCGTGTAATAAAATATAATGTAATTTAACTTAAACGTCTTCGTCGCCCGATCGCCCTGTTGGAGTTTATTTTGCATGAACTGTCCATTTTCTCTTTCATAAACTTTTCTCCATAAAGATCAACTAAATTATAAGTGTGTGCATTCAAAACAATGTGCAGTGCACTCACAACCAGTGCGCCAGAGGAAACGAGGAAATAATTTGATCCTCTTAATATAATTCAAGGCTACAGTATCTCCCCAAACCCAAAGCTTTTGTTTAAAGTGAACACACAGGGCTTTTCAAACACTTAATATTCATCTCTAAGTGTTGGTCGTTGAAAACTTCTCTGAGAGCTGAAAGACAGGGATCAAACCTGTGCAATTACCTCCAAAAGCTCCCATTGTTCGCAGCCCGCAGTAATTATACAGGCGAGTGGCACCATGAGAAAAGCCCTTGTTCTGCTCTCCACACCCGGCTCCGCGTTCAGCCATGAAACCCACAATAACCAGATATTCAACCATAACCACCCGCCTGCTCAGACCTCCGCAAACATTGTGCTCTTGTGCTTCGTATCGTAGGTGGTTTCGCACAAAGAGCGACGCTGAACTTTGAGGGTTTGTAGGAGCAGAAGATCAGCATTCAGACCGAGTTCCTCCTGCGTCCCATTAAGCAGAAGAGCGGCGGCCTGATTATCCGCATTGTCGGCGGCAGGGGAGGAAACTGCGCCGGGCCGATTCTGCATTAACGTCCTGATCAAATTTTCATAACTCAATTTGGCGAAGGTTTGCATGTGGAGAACCGAGAGCTCCAGTCGAGATCTGTCTAGTCTTCATCTGCACCGCAGTTATCATCACTTCTGAAAGCACGCGTTGCACTAACGTTACGTTATATAAACGTATATATAAAATATTATTCTTAAGTTCTTGGTTTTATAAACGTTACAGGTAAAAATGATTGAATGTCGATCCAATATAACCGAGTTATTATAACCAATAGCTCGAACACAACCTAAAACATTAACGTTTTCGTTACTTTCTGCAATCGTTCCCACAACCTCAGATTGTTCGCTGGGGACGTGACAGATGTCTCCTGCATGAAACGTGCATGTGGTAGACTGATGCATGTCCGATTGCGTCCTGATGCTCCACTGAACACCATCTACTGTGCTGCGGTTCCTCTCCTCGGCACCAGATGGCGGCAGTGAGCCGCGCAGACGCACCTGTGGTCGGGCGAGAAGAAACGCAGCGTGCGCAGCTCCAGCAGCGGTATGTCCGGCTGTCATCACGTTTATTTTGTGTATTTTGTGTATTTTGTTATTGAAACGTGTCGACGATCGATGGGAGACGTTTAATTCTGCAGTAATGATCACTGGACGGGATTTTTTCATGCGTGCTTTGATAGAGATTCGGGAGGGGGGCGTATATTTCCACTAAAGATTTGTTTTCATAAACATTGAATGCAAACAGACTGATGCGGTGAAACAAAATGAATAAACGTGCAGTTTGTTTAGAAATGTGTGTTTTATTTAACTGGTGTGAAGTGCGTCATCGGGCCTGTTTGTATTGGTCGTGCCCTTCATCTTCAGAGACGCACCAGTGCTGTGGAGGTGTTGAGACACGAGTCGTGCTTTATGTGTTTCAGGTCACCTCCGACAAAATGTCTGAACAGAGAGCTTTAAAGAACCCGTATCCGGATTACACCGGACCTGAATGTGCGCAGGGCATCTTTGATGCGCACGGAAATGTGAGTCCTGCCAAATTCACTAAAACCCTCCACCAGAACGAACGAGGTGACTGTATGTACACAATGGTAGCATTACGGATGAAATGGTACCTCCCGTGTTAACTGCTGTATGATGGTGTTACAGTCCGATCACTGTATCCTACGTCTGTAGTCATCATCACTCACTGTTGTTCTGGTCTGTAGTTGAGCCAGAATTTCGGCAGCTGTGTAAGCAGTAAGATCAGTGAACTTCTGGCTGTGATGGAGAACGGATTGAAGAATGCAGATCCCAGAGACTGCACCGGATACACCGGATGGGCAGGTGAAACACACAGAGATACTGTAACATAACCGCATGTGAACCAACACTGATATCAGCCACAGTGTGTTGACCATAACTGATCATTACTGACCATAACTGATCATTACTGACCAAAATATAGGTAATTATGTTTAAGTTATAGTTGGGAATCTTAAATAAAATGATGCATTTAGATGCATTTGAAGCAGAATTTCAAGCCGATAATGTAAAAATATTATACATGCATTGTGAAATGCTGCATTAAACATGATGAGAACAGCCTCACCAGACGTGTTAGGATAATGTGACGCTCCGTCTTTCCCCTGCAGGAATTGCGCTGCTGTATCTGCACCTGCACTCAGTGTTTGGAGAGTTTGTTTATCTGCAGAAAGCGCTGGAGCACGTCAGCCGCAGTCTGAGGAGTCTGACGCAGCGCTGGGTCACCTTTCTGTGTGGAGACGCAGGACCCCTGGCTGTGGCAGCGGTGGTCTATCATCGTCTTCAGAAAGCCCCTGAGGCAGAGGAGTGTGTGAACAGGTCTGATGTCATTGACTCCATGCAAGCCTCATACATTCAGAATTCAGACCGCTTATAACACAAGGGAGATAAATAAAATGTTTTGCTTCAGTCTAAATTTAGATGTATTTAAGAAACAAAACTATCAAAATCTATCATTTGTTACCAGTATTGAATCTGATTTCTTGTATGGTGTCTCTGGAACTCTGATTGGTTGGAATAAAGCGGTTTTAATAGGATGTCTGATGTCTCATTCTCACGGATGTCGTTGTGTCAGACTGCTGCAGTTTCATCAGGCTGTTGTTCAGGGGAAAGGGAAGCTTCCAGATGAGCTGCTGTACGGACGCGTGGGATACATGTACTCCCTCATCTTCATCAACCAGCAGTTCCAGCAGGAGAAGATTCCCATGTGCTACATCCAACAGGTGCTGGATGTAGCTACATGCTTTCATAGTTCACCCCATTAAACTTCTATCATTAAATGTGTGTGTGTGTTTGGGTGCGTGTTTGCATGTGTGTGTGTTTGGGTGCGTGTGCTGCAGGTCTGTGATGCTGTGCTGTTATCAGGACAGACTCTGGCTCACAGGAACAGAATTCAGGATCACAGTCCTCTGATGTATGAGTGGTATCAGGAAGAGTACCTCGGTGCCGCACACGGACTGTCAGGAATCTATTATTACCTGATGCAGGTGAGCACAGTAACGCTATATACTGATCATGTTCTGCCAATCCGCACGAGCCTGTCTGTGGATCTTGGTTCTGGTCATTGAAAGGCAGTAATCTGGTTTTCCTTCAGCCTGGTTTTGTGCTCGGGGAGGACAGGGTGGCGTCGCTGGTCAAGCCCAGTGTGAACTACGTGTGTCAGCTAAAGTTCCCCTCAGGAAATTTCCCTCCATGTGTGGGAGACTCCCGAGATCTTCTGGTTCACTGGTGCCACGGATCTCCTGGTGTCATCTACATGCTGATACAGGCTTACAAGGTACAACCTGCATGTTGATGTTCTCAGTGTCTGTGCTGTTTAAACGGTACCGGATTACCTGTAGAGTTACTGCTGCGTCGCTTCTGGTATATGTTTGTGTTGAGAGCTCTTGCTGTACTACAGCGCCATCCTGTGGGAGTAAACAACATTACTCAGATGGTGTTTTTAGACTAACTGCAGGAACTGACATCAGTTACAATAAAAGTCAGCTGGACACCAGTTGGATTTTAGGGGCTGCAGTTTCTGTTGTAAGATTTAGCAGAAAATCTACCAGCAGTCTAACAGTTTGGTTACTGGACAAACATGTTCATTACATACAGTGTAACTGTATCTGAGCTGGTAGGTGTCACAGACCACAGGCTGGAATGAGTTTGAATCTGCTGCAGGTGTTTGGTGTGAAGCAGTATCTGCAGGATGCTCTTCAGTGTGGAGAACTCATCTGGCAGAGAGGTCTTCTCAAGAAGGGTTACGGTCTGTGCCACGGAGCCGCCGGAAACGCTTACGGCTTTCTGGCCTTATACAAGATCACTCAAGACCCCAAACACCTGTACAGAGCCTGTATGGTGAGCCGCCTCATCTCTAGCTAACACAGCTGCATTAACCAGTGCTAGTCAAGTTAGTCATCGGTTTATTTTTATTTAATTGTTGTCTTCTCATCTTTGTAGTTTGCAGACTGGTGCATGAATTATGGAAAACATGGCTGCCGGACTCCGGACACACCGTACTCTCTGTTTGAAGGTAGAATAACACTCACACTGCCTCTTTGCATCTTTCTTTTTAACAGAATGTTTGTAATGTTACAGTGTTAAAATGTTAGTGAGGCTGATAACACACACTTCATTGAAGTTAATTTAATAAATACTTTATGGTTAATCTGTGTTTTGTCATGAAGGTATGGCAGGAACCATTTACTTCCTGGTCGATTTGCTTCAACCGGCTAAAGCGAAGTTCCCCGCGTTTGAAGTATAAAGATGAACATGCTTCACGTTCTAAACATTCGGCCATTAATATGTTATTGTGAAGGAATCTCTGGCTGACTTCACAACTGCATCGTTCCAGTAAAATTCGGATGGAAGAGATTTTCCGCTTGAGCTTCGTAGCGCTACGAGAACACGAGTCGTGCCGGTGGAGGACTCGTCACGTCACACTGCATGTGTGTCTGCATGCTGTGTGTGTGTTTGCTGTCATGTAAGAGTTACTGCACATGAAGAGGAAACATCAGAGAGGTGAAAATGTGAGTGATATTGAGGAATGGGTTTAAATCTGCTTAGATTGCACTAATGTATTTTGGTTTTGCTATAGGCATATGTGTTTGGTGGTATTATTTGTTTTGTTACTAAAACATTTTTTAAGAACTCATTGATCAAAATAAGTTCATGTTTATATTTTGACATGTTTTTTCTCTTAACAGTGGAGGTAAATAGACGTGTTTAACACACAGACTGCAGTTTGTAGGTAATCTCATCATAATCTTTAGCTGTGTTGATGCACTTGCAGTGAAATTAATGGCTTTCATGCATTAGTAATATGCAAAACTTTCTGGTAATAATTCTGTTGATGTCAGAAGATGGGTTGCAAACTGTAAACAGTCTGTTAGTAACTGCTAAATCTTTCTTCATTGCAATGTACATTTTCTTCTGCACAGCGATAAAAAATTAAAACAAAAATATATTTGACTGTATTAACATTTTTTCATCAAGCTAGTAAAACTAGAGTAAATAAAAGTAAACGCATTTGGCTGTGGGACGTTGTTCTCCACCAGATGGCGATATAGTTTTTGGAGTATTGTTGTAAATGTTTTAGTTCTTACAGTGTCTCTGAGAAGTCTGTGTTTTCTCTGATGGACTTATTTTCATACCAATGATAAGTTAAGCAGGTTTGTTTAAGTATACATATAAGTAACATTAACAAATATGTATACATTTTAAAACCCAATTTAAAACAACTCAAATTGTTCTGATATTCTGACATCTGAAAATTAATATTCATGTAACTGAAAACTAAAAGTATTTTGGTGGTCTTTGGTGTGCCCCACTATAGTTTCTTATGAAAGGATCAAAAATCACAGTTACTTGCTCAAATATAATGAATGTAAAGAGGAAATGTGAGTTGTGGATTCATTTTCTCTGGGGTCGTCAACCCCAAATAAGGCTCCGGCTTTTTCCTGGACTGATGGACAATGCTTGGCCCACAGGACAGCAGCTTTTTTTAAACACTGTACTCCCGCTGATCTGAGGCCAGTCTTGTTCATTGGTATGTAACTGCAGCAGCATTCGCAGACATCTGTCAAGCTGAACTCTGTAACGTCTTGCTAGCTGGTTGGTGGCGTTTAAGGGGCTGAGATGTGTCAACAGCCCTTGAGGTGCAACCAGCCCCTCACGGAGGAACCGCAGAGAAACTCAACACCCCCAAAAGACCACCTAAATATAGAGCTCATCTGTCCAGGGGTGTGACTTTAGTTACTTCTCCAGCCCTCAGAAGCAGGACTGAAAGTCTCAGGGCAAGAATGGAATTTCTTTGCAATGAAAGTGCTGTTGGCTTGTAGCTACACATCTAATCGCCTGAAGGACAAGCTGTTAAAAAAGAAACCGTGGAGAACCACAAGGAACGCCAGGAGTCTAGTGTTATATGTTCAGACGGTGTTTAAAACCCTTACAAAACTACTGCAATTACACATATTTGACACTATCACACCTTTCTAAATGCATAGATTGAAAAAAGCCAAACAGACTGTTGACATTTGAGTTGGTATTTGCCCAGGAGAGAGACTGTAAATTTATCTTCAGAAGAAACAGCCACCTCATAAAATGCCAACGTTGCACAAATTGCTTTTCTGTCTTGCATATGTTTCTCTTCTGTGTAGTGTTGTGCCTTTATTCCAATGCAGCTAAACAAGTAAACAAACAAACATAATCATTTGGCCTTTTCAATATCTGTCCTTCTGGACTGCATGTGCACTAAAATCTGTGTTTTGTGCTACTAAAACTAAATCTGTAACGTTAGTCTCTCTGTCTCCATCTCTGTTTGAAATATAAAACTGCAGGTTGCTCAAATGATAAACAATCTTTATAAACTTACAGTTATTCATTTTAGGGTAAATGAGGAGATGGTTTGGACACTGATCCAGTGTTTGAGGCTGGTGTTGAATACAGACTCAGTTGAATGATGTTTCTCATTCACTGTAAATCTTACAGTGTTTACTGCTGCTTTACTGTATGTCTGTATCTGCAGCTGAAGGCTTTAGTACCACGGAGAGCTCCGACAATACATCCACAATAACTTAACTAACTGGTCAAGAAAATGCAAGACTAAAATATATAAACTTAACACGGGTTGGGTTGTTGATGCTTTTAAATGTTAATCTTACACCTTATAAAGTTTTCATATAATTGTTATAATATTTTGATCAGCTGTGTTTCAGGAATAAAGTTCGCAGCATTTGCTCTTGAAACTTTCTTTGACGGATTTTCTTGGCTTCTGATCTCACCATAAGTGGCTGAGATAAAAATATCCTCCGTGTAACAGAAGCTCTGAGATGTTGTCGCTTCATACCCGCAGCCGGATAACAGGTACAGTCAGGTTTGACCTGCGCACCTTTACATCTCTGTGCAAAACTCGAGATATAATGAAATTAAAATGCTGACCGAAGCCAAACAGTCTTACGAGCAGCCTGGAGATAAAGCCTAAAAATACCGCCGAGGCATTTCTCCACTGGAGAAGCCGCAACCTTCCTTCGGCTTGACCTAAGAAAGTTACAGAAACTTCAGCGCGTCACTCGATCCGCCCCGTTTCGTCGTTTGCATAACATACATAAGAAGGACGGTGGTCTCTGGTTCAGGACCACTCTCCTGGGACTCCGGCTGCTTGACTTCTGTCCTTCTCTCCTCCACCCCGAACCTGCATCATGGTGTGTACCTGGACTTTACTGTAGCTCCGGCTGACCGACACCAGCCCTCTAACACAAACTAGGACAGAAATCAAACGCATCCTGCTGTACAAACACGGAGATGCGCGCTGTTGACTTTGCACAAAACCTGCATGTTTGTAAATGTATTTTAAAAGGCATTGATTTGTTCTGGTGGGATGTTGGCACGTTTTGATGCTATTGTTGTGTTTCTGGCAGGCTGGAGAATTTTCTGCTGACCAGATTGAGGGTGAGTGAGTTTCTCATGATCTTCTGTAATAATGGTTGTGCTTGTGTCCCGTCTAATCATATTTATCATATATGTGTGTTTCAGACAGCAACGTTTTCATATTAAGCTTTAAACTTGGTTCTATACTTGTAATAATAACAATATATACAAATGCATTAAAAGTACTATAGTGTGTGTGTTTATAATTCTCACATTCACAAACAATCTTGCAGTAGGTTTATCAGACTATTATGTTGCTAAAAGGGTGTTTTTAAAAACATTACAGGAGTTTAGAAGTTTAGAAAGAACTTTTAATAGGCAGGCAATAACGTTCATCTAAAGGCGGGCATTCTGAGAAATATAATAATTGTAATATTTTGATTAATAAAAGTTAAAAAATAAAATTGCTAGCTGTGTTGTAGTATGTATTTTTGAGTAATTTTATGTAAATGTAAGCAATGATTTTTTATTATGAGGTACCAGTTACCAAAATGAGTTCAGTGCAACATTAAAGTCTAGATTCTCTTTATCTTAAAGACAGAAGTAACAGGACTGATCAGTAATAAGATGGTCGGGGCGGACAGCATGCGGCCGGCGGCGGGTGCACATTACCCTGCCGTCAGCATTCTTAGTTTTGACTTTGGTCAGCTGAAGGCTGTCATAACCATGTACGGCAGAAGCTGCTTTCTCTGAGGGCATCGGATGTCACGTCTTACACTAAACGCCACAGCTGCTGAAGCACAGAAGTTGTATGATGCTATTTTTCTGTCAGTGGATCAGTTTCAACTTGGTGTCCCACCCAGCTAGTTGAAAAGCAGTTGCTAAGCTCTTTTAATTTCTCTTCTTCCAGTTCTGCATGTACAGTCGACAGGTTAAATGTGGAAGGAGGGCATGGTTAGTTTCCTAAAAAAGAACAAACATTTAATGTCTTTCTCAAGACAATATGGTGGATTCACTTATACAGTTTCACACTTAATGTTCACATATTTGAAACAGAATTGTTATTGTTATACAAACTTCTGCTTGGATACTTTCATACTCATATTGAAATCTCTACAACTGATTTCATCAACTTTGTTGTTTTAAAAACAAATTAAAACAATCAATAAAATAAAAAAAAATTATTCACATCCAAATAAATGTTTCTTTCTTCTGTTACAGACTTCAAAGAGGCTTTCGGTCTCTTCGACAGAGTTGGAGACAGCAAAGTTGCTTACAACCAGGTGGCCGACATCATGCGCGCTCTGGGTCAGAACCCCACCAACAAAGACGTGAAGAAGATCCTGGGCGACCCATCTGCTGACGGTGAGAGCTTTGATTTGTCATTCTGAAGCTATTAGCAAACGTAAACATAACATAAGTGATTTGTGACGTGTGAAAACATCTGCACAGACATGGCCAACAAAAGAATCGACTTTGATGCTTTCCTGCCAATGCTGAAGACCGTTGATGCCATCCAGAAGGGCACCTACGACGACTACGTTGAGGGTCTGCGCGTCTTCGACAAAGAGGGCAACGGCACAGTCATGGGCGCTGAGCTGCGCATTGTGCTGTCAACACTGGGTGAGTGAGGGGGATTGTGGGAAATGTAGTTTACACAGGATTGATGGATTGTACTGTCAGATGATCAAGATGCATGTTCAAAAAATGACCTCATCATACAAAAAACAAGATGTTTATTGGAAAAAGACGTGTTAACTGTATCTGCTGTGGCATGAACAGGTGAGAAGATGAGTGAGCCTGAAATCGAGGCTCTCATGACAGGACAGGAGGATGAAAACGGCAGCGTCCACTATGAGGGTGTGTATCTGAAGGTCTCCAAGAATTGCCCTTCCAATTTCACCTTTAGGCGTATTACATAACACTGCATACAGTTGCACTCCTTTTTTACACGGAGGCACTATGACACTTATTTAAATTGTACAATAACCTCAGCTACCAGTACATCATCTGCAGTTACTATGGTTATTTATAGCAGCGACTTCAGACCTTGTATGGCGAGTCAGTGAGGAAGATCTTTCTGCTTCTCCTCTTACAGCTTTCGTGAAGCACATCATGTCTGTGTAAGACGCCGTCTGTTCTGGGAGTGGTGAGGAAGACCGAATTATATCTGCAGACCCCATGGTGTCGGACATCCTTTCTGTTATGAAGACCAATCAATATAAAGGACTCTGGGATGTCACTTCTAAACCATTTTGTTGTTTTTTTTTTCCCTTCTGCCCTCGTTTTATTTTCCCACCTTCTTTTTGGAAGAAACATCCTGTCGCAGTTGATCCTCCGCCTTCTTGGTCCATCCGGGGCGCCTGTCCACAGCGGGATGGAGGCTGGAGAAGGAGGAAATGGCCACTCATGAAGTGAGGGTTTGTTTCCTCTTTCTCCACCCATCCAGGGTCACAGTAACACCGTCAGCTGTGTGTTAAAGACACATGCCGATGCTGTGGCCAGTGCGCCAATATTCCCCCATCCCCATTTTCACACAGTCATTTCACAATAAATACTTTTTCCAAAAGTACATCGAGTTCTTTTGTATATTACAGCAGATAAATAAGTAAGACGTTAAGCTAAGAGACACGGCTGAGGTCTGTGGCACAGTGTAAAGGGTTAACATCAGCTCAGTGGAGTTTATACAAGCCAAACGAGTTTGAATCTGGCATGCGTCATTCCTCATTACAAAACACAAAAGTGGGGAAAGGGATAAAAATAAGCCTGTCTAAACTGGTTAAACATGTAATACGAATGAATGCAGATGGCCGTGTTTAAAATAGAAAGTATGTCCACGAATCCACCTAAAATCATGAAAGAGACAAAAATAATCTTATAACACAAAAACAATGTCTAAATTAATACAAAACATCTGAAAGGAATCAATGCACAGATAGTTCATATAGATACTGAGAAAAAAGTGTTTGAATGTAAAAGCAATGATATACAAATATCAAATAGTCCCAAAGTACCATCCATATGTTTTTAAATAATTAAATAACACATTTGTTTGAACAAGTTCATGTGAAAGTTGCATTGGAAAACATACAATGTTATCAAAGGCTCGTATGCAGACAAAGACTGACATTAGTGAATGTATGAAGATAATTCCCTCGTGTTTATACTAGTTTCTACACTTGAATTATAAACGCGTTTTACACATTTTTGTCCAGTATAAATCTTTATTAAAAAGTATGTACCGTGTAGAAAGTGTTAAAGCTGTGCGCTAGATCGCGCTGTCTCACGCCTCCGTCCAACGAAACGCGAAAACGCAGCGGAGCGGTTTGGTCCCGTCCGGTATCCGTAGCTGCTGCACAGACGCGATGGCGAGCGTGAAAAGCTCTTCTGAAGACGGAGGTGAAGCTCTCAAAACTGCTTTTCTTACAGCTTGTGCACCACGGAGAACAGCTGTAACATGCACTTGTTTGTTGTGATTTAGGGGTTCAATGAACTTAAAATTGCACAATGTTTTTATTCTTCAGAGCCTCGGGTTAACTCTGTTAGCATGCTAGCTACGTTAGCAGAGGGGCGATCTGGCTTTTAAACGTTAACAATAAAAAGATAATATTATAAATTATTTAATGTAAACTAACATTACGATTGAGCACGTGATGTTGTTATATGATCAAATGTTTATTGTATGCATGCATATGCGTCTTTTGTTCCCTAAAGAAAATAACTCTAAAATAACAAAACGTTTTAAGACCCAACATGGTATTTTTACAGTCTCTCGTAATACACTCAAAAATAACATGCTCTTTTTTTAAAAGCTTTAAAATGACCACGGTGCTATGTTTATAATTGACGTGCTGTGATATTATTTCAGGTACAGGTGTGTTATGGTAATAACTGGTAGTTCAGTTACTCTCGTACTGTTGTGTGACTATTACTAACATTTATTTAATGCTGTATGATGGTAACACCATGACTGTTGTTTTGTAACAGTACATTACAACCATGTTACTGTTAAATTAATCGGCTCTCCTGTAAACAATCACTGGCAAGAGACTTTGGATGTAGAAGTGGAGCAGTGTTCACACTGTCCTGTGTAAACCAGTTTGAATTCAGATTTGTAGCATCGGCTCTCTGAGCAGGTCCTCCTGGAATCCCTCATTTTTCAGGTAACTGTAGCTCACCTTTGGTCTCCATGGCAACACTCGCTCACCTTGGTAAGTTGTCTCGCCTCCAGCAGGACCGGAGGAGAAGGGAAGCAGTGTCAAATCTAAGACTGTCTCTTCCAGCACGGCGTCAGGAGACGGGCCGAGGAAGCGCTCTGCTGATGACGTCACACCAGAGGCTAAAGGCAAGCCGGCCTCCTCAAAAATGTTTAAATCTGGGTTTAGTGTGACGGCCCAGGCTGTGAGAAAACCTGCCCCCATCTCTATCAAGCTGGGAGCTTCTGTACGTATGACACGTTTTACCTGCTCGTATTTTTGATAGGAAGAAGTTTTAACCCCTTGTTTTATTTCAGAAACCAAAAGAACCAACTCCTGCAATACCTGCCAAGAAACCGGGACTTGCATCTGTGTTCAATGAAGATGATGATGTAGGTGCCGTTACTGATTTAATATTTATGCACTTTGTAAACTCACAGTAAGATTTGATCCTGTGTGTGCTGTTTGTGCACGTTAAATTGATGTTTTGTTATCCCATAAACATTTGATTATAGATTAAAACATGCAGTAACGACTTGTAATTCTTCAAATATGTGTTTCAGAGCGAGCCTGAGGAGATGCCGCCCGAGGCAAAGATGAGGATGAAAAATATTGGAAGGTTCGATTTCATTCATACATTATTTTATTTATTATTATTATATTTGCATGATGCATAAGTCAGAATAAACCTGCAATTTGAAGTTTGAAGTATTTGATGGAAACGTTTTGCAGTTGTCGAGCATGTCTTCATATTTTATTATATTAGAAGGATTGTTTTGCTCCATGCTAACTGCTGTATATAGCTGATGATTAGAGAGGTTCGGAAACGCATTGTGCTCCTGTATAAGACCTGCGTTCAGACAGCATCATCTCACTGTCTGTTGATGTTCAGGGAGACGCCCACATCAGCTGGACCCAATTCCTTCAACAAAGGAAAACAGGGATTCTCCGACCATCAGAAACTTTGGGAACGGAAGCTCAAGTCCCACACAGATCAATAGAAAATCTGATTACAGTTTAACTTTCCGCTTGTTACAGACATTTTTGTTCCTTTGATTTTGTTTGATGAACACTGTACAAATGTATATATGTAATGATGTTTAGGCTGTAATGCAGCTTTTTATTGTAGTCGTTTTGTTTTAAACACTTTGTGGTTTAAAAAATTGCGTTCCTGTGTAAGTAAAAGCCAGAGAAGAAACAGCATAATCTCTAACGCTGTACGTTATAGTGGATGATCTCAGCGCTGGTGTCACACTGACTCTGCTATAGTTTGAGTGTAAGTCTATGTAGATTCCCATTTGACAATAAAAGACAATGTCTGTTATGCGCTCACTAATAAACTAGTGTTGTGGTGTTTGTGACTTTTGTCAAGTTGAAAGACGTTTGAACATTTTATTGATTTGAGAAACACTGAAGCTGAAGGTCAAAACAGACAAAAAAAATTAGGGACAATCTTTATTATAAATGGAATGTTTTAAAACTATGATGACACCCATTGAAAAGTCTGTCCAAAACAGTTAAGTATAAATGGTATTAATATTAAAGGTGCAATGTAACGTTCGGGTTCATGTTCAAAAATTAAAAATGGTTGTACAGGGTAAGTACAGAAATTGGTGTGTTAACATTTTTGACATGTATTTTTGTAGCCGCTTAATGGACCAATCTAAAAAAATAACATTTTGACTCCAATGGCAATCACCTTTTTTACCATTTAGCTGTTAAAATGTTAAACTGAAATTCTAAAAGGTCAACAGCAGGCTGTGCGCTTTCATCAGACGTTTCTGGCGACTGAGCAAGTTTTCCCGCTTCTGGCCGATGTCGTAGTCCTCTTTAAGCAGGTCATCTACAGCATCTTTCTCCTGCAACAACTGCAACATGTTTCTCTGCAGCTCCAGCGCAGCCTCTTGCAGAAGCATGTACCGTATCACCATTGGGATCTGGTCAGCGAGACGCTTACTTGCAATCTGGAGAGACGGATAACAGCTTTAGTCATACAGCCCAGCTTCAGCTCACATGCTTCTACCTTACAGACATTCAGGTTACTTACGCAGTAGTAAGACTCAATGTGTAGCTTCATCTCATCCAGGGTGGCGTTGCTTTTTTCAAATGGTAAACTTGCAACATAAGCTTTGTCTTTAGCATTAAATCCATGTGTGTCTATTTCGTCCCCATCCAGTTTGGATTTTGTGTTTTGAAGACTCTGACTGTAGGTTCCGTCTTGACTGTAAACAATGAGCTCCATTTTGAATTGAGTTCTTAACATGGACTCTGCAAGCGATTCTTTTTCCTGCTTGATGGCTTCAATCTTTGTCTTAAGGCACATCATAAAGAAACAATGAATACAATAACCCTCAGAATCAGTTTTTGAAACGTTGACAGTTCAATGAAAAATCACCTCACCTTCGCTGTTTTCAGAAGATTAGGGAATCCAGTGAAGCTGCTTTGGGCCAGATGCATGAACCTTTTTTTAACCACGTCTACATAAAGACAATGACAAACTTGTGAACTTACAGGATCAATTAGACGGTAAATCCAGTTAGTCTGGCAAAATTCCACAAAACCTGTTTTTGTGCGTCATCCTCATTGTTTTACACCTGAAATTTTATATACCCAAAATCTGACCTGAGATGATCTTCAGCGTCTTTAATGCAGGTTCCTCCAACGTCTTGATCTGTTCTCTGACAAGCTTCTCAAAGGTCTTGTAACTGATGAAGCCTGGAAGCTCTCTCCCTCGATACTTGGCCTCAAAGTTATCAACTTCTCTCTCAATCTTTCTGTTGACTGCATGTTGAATAAGATTAAAAATAAATGAACTTTTAATAAGCTCAAAATTAATAACATTTGTACAAGAGCTCTGAAGGGCAGGATGCTTTCAAAGCTAGCTTGTTATTGCTAGCCTCTCTACACTACCTCAAGTAGACCTATTCATGATCAATTTAGCATCCAAGCTGTGGTATTTAACGTCTAGTATCTATTTCAATAATCAATAATCTCATCTATTAGCATATTGGACTACCTACATTTTTTCTGTTACATTTTACTCACGGTTTTCTCCAGAACGATCCAGGAGGCTCTTCCATTTTGCAAATTCATCCCGGAGGTCCTGATAAATTGTTACCTCTGTAGCACAACTGACATCTTCCCCATTGGTCAGATTAAACGTGTCCTGAATGAAGGTTGTAACTTTCTAAATTTAAAGAAAGCTCTTGTTAACTTTGGTTAATACTCGTACTAAATATTCTGTAAATTTTGGAATGCAAAGTTGAATGTAGTCAATCTTCTTTCTAGAGATTCAACCCAAATGAAACCACTGAACCATCTAATCACAGTGATTAATCACAGATCACGTAACAATCACAGGTAAGGTGTTGTGATGGAAAATAACATGAGTAGTTAATGACATGCTTACGTCAATCAGAAATCTGAGTCTCTCCAAGCGTTCTGACGGTGGTCCGGTACCACACAAATCCAGCTCCCTCTGTGTCTCTGCTAGCTTTGCCTCGATTTGATCCTCTAGCATAGGCAGAGATTTCTACATAACAAAATGTCCAATAGAATATTAGCTGTTAATTCTGAGATCTCTTGTCAAGTCTGCTTTGATAGAAAATATTTTACCTGAATATGATGAACCAACTCAATCGTGAGTTTCTCAGCCAATCTGGGAACAGTTGCAAACCCTTCTTGATAAAGTGTGCTGAAAAAAACAACATATAACACATGAAGTTAGTGTTGGACTATTTAAACAAATTATTTCTGCATTTATTCACCGATGAACAGCAGTTAATCCACTCAGCCATAAAACCGATGCCTAGATGACTCTGTCTGAGACGTGCCGTATGCCCACCTGAAATGGGGGTGGTTCTTAAAAAAGTCTTCCTCCTTCTCTGTAGCTTCACTGAGAGTGACTTGGTCAATAATCTCTTTCTGTCCTCTGCACCGGACGATCATGTAGCCTTTGGTGAGATGAATGATCTCATTGTGAACAATGTCTAATACTGTCCCCTCAGTACCTTTGTCCACCAGGTCTGGCTTTGTTAGGATGCCTGTAGTTAAACACACAACACAATCAGAACATACACACACCTGCAGAGGGTATGTGGCATAAACTGTGTCTTCAGCAGTGCTGGTATCATATGCTAATTAGCATTTTGCATTTGTCTTTGCATTCTGTTTAGCATCAGCATAATAATGTTTACTGAAATAAGCTACAGGTCAAATTGTCTCAGGATTTATGTGTTGTTCCCTCTGCATGTCTGATGTCATGTGTATTGCTCACCTAAAGTCCTCTGGCCCTCAGGGTCTTCATCCTGAGCCATCTGCAGCGCCTCTGTCGTCGCGATGTCCACATTACACGGCACCACAACTAAGTTGATTGTCTCTTGCTTGGTAACAAACTTCCTGATCAGTCTCTTAATCTGTAAGAAATGCATGTGATTAATGCTCCTTATATCACAATGGTGCTTCCAACAAAAAAATATTACAAGAGTTATAGATGTAACTGTATACTTAGCAGTCTGAACAAAATAACATGCATGCACAATATTAACTGTAGGATTATGTGAAGCATGCACAATATTAACTGTAGGATTATGTGAAGCATGCACAATATTAACTGTAGGATTATGTGAAGCATGCACAATATTAACTGTAGGATTATGTGAAGCATGCACAATATTAACTGTGGGATTATGTGAAGCATGCACAAATTTAGCTGAACATTAATAAAATAGAAACAGGCTTATATTTACCTGCTCGCCGATATTCTCCGGCTGACCTTTGACGGCCACTCGCGCGATTCCCGGCAGGTCGATGAGTGTGAGGTCCGGGACATTAGCAGACGTGATCTGCAGGCTGATCAGATCTTCACTAATACCAACTCCTTCTCCAGCGATCTCATTCTGGGCTACAACATCACAATATCACACCTGTGACATCACACTCCTGTCTGCCAATGCACTGCATATATGCACTATATATGTATGGAGTTATATATATATATATA
>JBAJNP010008475.1:0-5000 GCA_036877545.1 Yasuhikotakia modesta
TGAACCGTTTAAGCATCTGTGAGGAACCAAAGTTTGAACCATCGTTCACTGAAATTCATAAACTTGAGAAGTTACCCGAGACTGTGGAAGATCTTTGTTTTCTTCTGCTCCTCACTGAAGCCGTCACGCTGTACGTCAATCATCCCGTGTCCATCTCACCACTGAGGCGTCCGTTTAGATCCTCCTAATAAATACAGCCGACAAACAGACAATCCTTCTGACATTTCACTTTATCTCCTGCTGCAGAAAATCTCCACTGTGACTCTTCATCTCTGAGGATAAACTGGCACTCTGGTTTTCTCCTCCTCATCCTCAGTCTACAATTGTGTTGCCAAGATAAAGACAGTGAAACTAAAGGCCTCTTTAAATGCACAATTATCCAGCTATAGTTAAATTAAAACAAACAACTTCAGATAAAGACTAACTGGAGAACAGGGCAGTTTTAAATATTAAACTCAAGATCTATGTCTGGAGACCCAAAAACAGAACAGAGACGTGATGAAGAGTTTTGGTTTTGACTGTCTCTGACCGTCTCTGAGAATGAATTACAGACGATGTGAAAATTTTAACTCAGAAAACCAAGTCAAAAAACACCTCAGTTCATCTGTAAGTTCAGTCAACATGTGTTTTTGCAATGTATTCAGATCTTCTGGCATTGAGAAAACGCCGTGGCCATCTCTGAGTTAGTCTGCTAGCGTTAAATTCCTCGTCTGTGATTCAGAGACAGACTCGGCAGCTCGCCAAACTGCATTTTTGGCTGCGTCAATTATTTATCTACATACATTTTTATTTAAATAAAGTGAAAATGGACGTTTCGCATAAAGTAAAATCGTCAACATGTTGAACGTTGCGTAAGATCAAAACTATGCGGCACAAACGCGGCTGCAATTAAAGTGGGAACGTTTGAGTTTGTCCCGCTGATTAGACTTGGAAAAGTTTCACTGCGTCAAATGATGGAAAAACTACAAACCATATGGAGAGAAAACGAGGGGAACTAGACTGTTATATCCATCCATCCCGTCTCTCCATCTGTCCATCCATCCATGAGTCTAAGCTAGACCATGAAATTGTGAATCTGTGTCTATTGTGTTGTTTAAGTACAGGAGTCCAGACACTGTGTGTGTTTGCCTGGCTCAATGCACACAGTCACAGTACATAATCTCACCTCACCGACACACAAATGGTAACCATATTCTGATTATAGCTAGAGAACAATAACAGATGATAATATAGTATTAGACACTTTGAGGCCAATAACTTCAGTATGTGAACAGACAGGAAAAAATTATATCAAATTGTTCATTTCTGGTTCCTTGTTACTGTTAAATAATCAAAGTGCAGATGTTAACAAAACCTTCACATATCAGATTGTTTACACCTCAGATCCAGTTCGACTGTAAAAATCCGGCATATTTGTAATAAACGTGTTTGTATTTAACTCACAATTCACACAATTCGCTCTCGATTTGCACTTTGGTTCACAATAGTTTTTTGGTGGAAAATACGTAGCGGCGTCTGAGCCGCTGGGCTGTATTGGGTTACAAAAACATTAAAGTTGGACAGATTCCCCTGAATGTTATATACGTTGTGATCAAAAGTGCCTGACTGCGTTTGGAGGAGTCTACAGAACAGACTATTGTTCATTGCCATTCCCTCAGAGTTTGACAAACTGCTTTTTTCAGTGTCGTTTAAACTGATAAAACGAATTGAATGTTTTTCCTGGAAGGAGCCGTATGTTGGAGTCAGGAGGTCAGTGTGGGTTTGCGCTAATGGATGCGTATCGTCTCCGCTTTCATCGTTGGAAGAGAACGTTACATAAACATTACAGTAGATGTATTAGGGCAAACACAGCCCGATATGTTAATAAATAATAAATTTTATCGTCAGAGTCAAATCTAAAGCGCCACAGGAGAAACTGGTGTGGAGATTTTGAGAAGGGCTTGGAAAAAAGTTAGACCCTCCTTCACAAAATGATTTCTAGTGCAACAAATCGATAAGACGGGGTGGCGCAGATCCACACGTCTGCAGGGGGGGAAATAGAGTCGAAGGGGCTGACATTGGGTGCTGTCAGGGCAAAAAAACAGACAACAGAACTTCTCAGAACTTGTAGCTCTGGGAAAATCGCCTCACGAGGCCAAGACGAGAATCGGCGTGTAACAGTTACATTTGACGGAGACTTTATCAAAAACTTTATCAGAAACAAACAAACATGTGTTGGAGCTGTAATATGTGATAGCTGGAGGGCTTGGATTGTCATCCAAACTCGAGATCTGTTTCTTGTCCAAACTAGCCCCATTTGTCCCCGTTCTGAGCACTAGACAGCTGTATAGACGATCCTCACCTCTCTGTTTACTCTAGCCCACAAGCGGATTCCTACGATCCTCACAGCCTGTCTGTAGAAATGTGTATCATATAAACGACCCAGCCCAAAAACCCCCGGCCCATCAGGGCCATCCATCACGGCCTTATAAAAGTGTACAATGCGCGCCATACCGTAAACATACTCTGCTGACGTTCTACATCGCTCTAATCCACCGCCCTCCTAAATCAAGGCTGAGATATCTCTGAGCTTAAAGAGCATCGCTCAAGTCCAACATGGCCAGTATTCTGTGCTCTGTCTCGCCCTCTTTTCGTTCTCTCACTCGTCCCACTAAATCAAGAACACATGTCCCCCCCCGTCCCGCATGGAATCAAACTTCCCCAATTGCATTCATTACAGCCTCCTTTTCATCCGACCCTCAGTCCATTTCTCCTTATTTCTTCTGATCACTTCATTGCTCCATCCGATTCATTCAGCTTTGATGCTAAACTGAGAGAGAGAGAGACACTATGATTTAAACCAAACAGACTTTAATGTGGCCCAAATACCATGCAGTTAGCCAAACTTTTCTTGTTGTTACAAATTCTGACATATTTAATCATTTATTCCTTAAACTCACCAATGTGGCCCAATTGCAGAAGTTGCTGTTTCATTCCTCAGGAGACTGAACCGAGTTCTCGATTATTCTTCAATTAATTGTCTTGGTTTTCCTTGGAACAGAAAGAAATCATTGATCGTTGTTGAAAGACAATAACAGCACAAAGATATGAGTTAGCTCCGAATGAACTGTTTGAGCACATATTTAAACCTCTGGGCCTTTTTTTTTGCGATTTCATTTTTCTGAAAACAGTGCGAGACATAACAGAGCTCTGCTTTGAAACTCTGAGACACATCTGAGATTTCCACAAGTTTCACAGAACAAAAAACACACTCTCACACACACAGGTATCTCAATGTCACAGTTCAGCTTTATACTGACCTTGTGTCAGGGCTCTCAGCTGTCTGCTATCCGCTAATGGACCGCCCTGTAAACACACAAAATGACTGACAGGACCAAAGACCACCAAACAACTGCTGAGATAGTTCTGCCCACCTGTTTTTACTGCAGATTTTGGTTTCACTTTCATTTCCATGCATGAGAAAGATTTACATTTATGCATGTGGCAGAAAATGTTACTGATAAAAAAACAAGTGATTTCTTTTGAAGAATGGAAAACAAGGTTTCCCAAAGTTTACCTGAGGTTTGAGTGGAGGAGAGAAGGACTTCCTTTATCATTTCATCAATGAAAACAAGGAGAGACCAAAAGAGGATTAATGTTTTGAGATGAAGGGATAAAGTGATAAGACGGAGAGACGGAGAGAGAGAGAGAGAGAGAGAGCTTCTGAGGGGAGAGATTGTGTCACGGCAGAAGCTACAAGTGAAAAATATAAATGTAATTATCGTTAATGGCAACAGAAGGAGAACATCAGCATGTGCATGAGTTTAACGGTGGGCAAAATCCCACCTCGGTCACTAAAATAATCATTTCCTGAGACGCTGCTGCTGTCTCCAGGGGCTAATATTTAATACGGCGGATATAAAAAAAACTCAATGAGTTCTGAGTGTCTCTCAGATTACTCTTTAAAAACAGGAAAACATGCGAATTGACAAGAAGACACATTAGATGAACAGTGTCTTTCATTACTGTAAGTGTTTATTAGTGTCTGTCATTACTGGCTCTGGAGAACTACGTTACGCTACGTTACTACGTACGCTAGTTAGGATTCGGACTCGAAAGTGTACGACTTATCTGGATCACAGCTCAGAAACTGTAGAAGCTGAGAAATGAAGACCTTGACTTGCGCTTGATCTTACGCCGTTATCGCGGCCTAATGTAGCTTTTGGCTCACGTCCACATTTTAAAGAGGTCGTGTCACAAAGGATTAAACCGCCCTTGATCATTAATAGGATTACAGAGTTTCTTATGCTATGCAAACACTGAACGTCGCTAAAGTCGAAACTTCGCCTGAAACAGCTTTATAACGTTGGACAGTTGATTATATTGGGCAGCTGAACGCATTATACAGTATAAACTCAAGTTAAACAACTTAGCCCACCCAGTCATGTTATGGTCTTTAGTAGAAGGTGGGATAGACGCTATTATTAAACGGATACTAATAATAAATTAATTAATTAGCACCCGACAAAGCGTTACACCTGCCAGCTTTAGAAGAGACCTAAATCTTAAGTTTAAGACTCTAAGAAATGCTCTCGTTTCAGCAGTAAGGAGGGAGTTTTAAAGAGACCCACATAATTTCAAGAATTAAATGAGAATTAAATGAGTTGAATGCGTCCGTGACGTAATTTGTGGCATGAAAAATTCACGTGTAATTATATAAATTATATTACAATATATAACATCGTAAGTGGATCGAAATAAACGTATGATAAAAATTAAGAAATTACCCCTGAGGAACTTTTACCTCATTTACCTCAGGCTGTACTGAGCATGCTCAGTAGATTCCTTCCATTGCGTGTCGTACGGAGGGCTGAGGGAGAAAAAGAGGGTGAGGGGTTGCCATCATTTAAAGCATTAAATATGAATCATGGCTGATATTACAGGAAACAGCGTGGCTCCCAGCCAGATTCCCGCCCTTCTGCTCCACCTGCAAGGACACGGCTGGAAAAGGTCCCGTGTCC
>JBAJNP010008475.1:7500-20167 GCA_036877545.1 Yasuhikotakia modesta
TCTGCAAACTGACTGATACAAATGTAATGTTCATATTTACTTAAACATGTTATAAGGTATAGAACATATAGAACAGTAATACAGTACGTTTACATTACCCTATATAGGACACTATATAACTACCCTATATTGGCTTATGTATTTGCCTTATATATTTACCTATATTATCTTATATATACATAGGATAGTTATATATATATATATATATATATATATATATATATATAACTACTCTATATATCATCTTAGACCACAAAGAAACCAATACGTCATCTATCAACAGAATAATCGGCCAATCACAGCAGACTCCTTGTGTCTGATAATCTATGTGCAACACCAGTAATGCACCATTAGGTCTCCTACAACGTTACAACAGCCATTAGCAACAAATTACACAAACTGAGTCTCGCCGGACGTTTGCATATTAGTCATCCGCAAGCATAGATGGAATATTTCTCCTGCTTAACAAGACGTGACCGACCTGCCTAGCTGTTATATTGTTGTACAAACACACACTCTCTCTCTCTCACACACACACACACACAGCTCCTTCATCCCTCAGCAAACACTTCATATCCAGTTAACAACTTCAGGTTGTAAGAACGTTTCCCTAATGCTAATTAAAGCACAAACATGTCCAAATTGTTATCCTAATTCTGTACTGCTTTTTACAAGAGCAAAGACTTCTGGGTAATGCTGGATAAGCGTGAAATCAATCGGATAATTGGTGCGTAGGAATGGAGCAAAAACACAGGGAATAATTTTGCCACACATCGAGCACGTTAGCCAGGAGCGTGATGTTCCGCTTCCCACGGGATCGTGCTGTACAACTCGGAATTATCCCACATTCATCCGGAATGTCTGCGAGTTCCACATACATCACTTTCCATATGCCACCCTGGAGATTAGGTAATGAAATTCCGTAATGTGCGGATGTAAAGGCATGAAGGGCGTTAGAGGAGCGGCGTTAACCCCGATAAAGAACCTCGTGGTCTCCAGATTTCGGTTTGGCGTTGATGAATGGGGTCACGGCTCCAGAACGGTTTCATGAATCACTTCCTGGTTTTGAAATACGGCTCACCTCACCGACCCGCTGACTCTGAAAAGACACAAGTTTTTACGTTAACTTTAGAGATCACTGGGCAATGGAAATGAAAATACTTAAAAATACTTGAATTATTAAATTCTGAACTGAAACAGTATTCACACAGATGTAAATACTCAACAACAAATGAACAATGAGATCGAACAGAGCATGCGTGACCATTAAAAAGCGTGCCTACAGGGTCAAAAAGTCATAAAACGAACATGTGATTTTATTGCATGCAATGAAAACAGCTATTCTGTGCATTTGGTGCGCAAGGCGATTTTTGTTGGACAAGCACAGCACTTTATTGCTTCTGTTCTGAAATGATATTGGATTAAAAATATAATATCATTCTGGAATTTTAATAATTGTATCCTGTATTTAAATCAATAAAAGACAAAATAACCACGTAAACAGGTAATAAACATCTAAACTTACAGCATGTGTTCATAATTCAGAGCTAAATGTTGCATTAGCGTCAATAATGGGCAGAAACTCATGATTTTTAACAAGTTGGATTCTGGCAACCTCGTAAGCGTCTGATTATGCGTGAACGGAGTCTGATCCCTCGTGCTTGGCATGCCAATTTGTTCCTAATGTGTCCTTAAAGACTTTCTTAGCTGAGGGTTTTCTGAAAGGACACACGTTGGTACCTGCATAAAAAAATATATTTTTTTGAATATTCATACATGACATGATTAATGTCTCCTAATATAGCGTTATTAAAAGTAAACCTTAACGTTTGCGCCGTGACACCCTTCAGATATTAAACGGATTCATCTTAGTCATCGTCAACCGATTTCAGATCTTCACTGCGGTGAGACTGAGGTAGCAGGTGGTCGATGCTAAGTTACGAACATTAAGTGAAAAAACAGGTGTGCATGAAAAAAATGTGGAATAATATTGGATTACTCTACTGAGGACAAAGGAATTTGGTGACAACAAGAGAGAACAACCGTAGGAAAGCTACACATACAAATTAATGACCCTATGGGCTATAGGAGAGACACTGGCAGCTTTCCTACCCATTTCTATATACAGTTTTATGCTATATAAAATTGTGGTTGTTGTCCAAATCATGTGGATTCTGGGTCATCAAGCTTTCACGTTTAAAGCACCTAATCAAGATATATTTCTACCCATAATCCTTTGCAACCTCCCCTCTGGTACATCTGTAGTTGTGGGACAAGTGGGAACCTTCGCATCGTCTGAATTTCCCAAATCTTGGGTCGGGGGTCACGCTCCTAACATAGTCCTCATTTGTTGAGTTATTCAGATTTGTGTAAAAGCGGTCCTCTCACTCCGGGCTCTGTTTCAGAAAAAACACGCTTTACACAAGTACAAACAGCTATACGGCACCGCCAGGCATTTCTGTTTCACATCCTGAGCTTTGAAATCGGACTTCAAGAGTTCCGTTCAAAGAGGAATCCTTTAAATCACAGAGATCACGTTTCTCTCTGAGAAACGTCACATGCTGATGTGTTGCTGAGGAAAGTCGGGAATGTTTTAAAACCCGTGGGATTCCCTGTTCTCCGACTGCACAGATTTGAGGCATGTTCCCATTCGGCTGACTGAACTGATCGGTGGAACCTGACAAAGAGAGAGAGAGACAGAAAGAGAGAGAGATGACACAGGATTTGAGGACAGAATAAAAGATTGAATAAAAGCTATGGGAGGCAAAAACAGCGATTGTGCATTTTTTAAACAAGACCTCACAAACACTGTCGTCTTACCCTTGAAACCATTTCAGAACTTTGAGGAAGGCGACAAAACGCCATTTGCGTTGAAACCACGCTGAATTAAAGCCACTAAACCAAACTTCTGTATGTACGCTAAAGGTCTGCATTAAAACAAAATAAATAAAGAGTCTTTATCCAGTGGCAAATCCTTTTTTTAGGCTGTAAACGACAATTTGGATTAGCATCAACTTGTAGCTTTTACTGGCCCCTGCTGTCTGCAAAAGAAACTGCATGTTACAAGACAGAAATATTCGAGATGTTAAATGCAGTGGCCTTCACAGTATTTACATTATCAAAGACAGATTAAAGTTTCAATATTAATATCAGAGAATTTGATGCATGAAGGCTGTGAACAGATATAAACAAGATCCTGCTTGTTTTCTAACAGTCACATAGATGTCTATTTTACCCAGTTTATTCATCTCCATCACCAAAACCCTATATAAACCCCACTAAAAAACTAAATCTCAAATCCACATTATTGCTGAGCTATAAACGCAACATTATATTTCAGTAACAATGCTGACACCTAGTGGTTATCTTATGTTACTTTCGTTTTAAGCAGGTCGTTTCATTGCACAGATCTGTCACAAAACATTTCATCTTAGATTCACTTTTATTTTTAAACCGTATTAAACAACATAAGCCTTTCTAGTCAGACAAATCATATAATATCATATTTTAACATCAGATAGCAGTGAGGCAGCAAACACACTCAAATATGTTACAGCGTCTAAGTTGGCAACTGCACAATAGGATTTAAGTGGTTTCATTTACATACCTAGAAAGTGAAAGTAAATTCACAAAAGTGCTGAATATTTAGGCTTACAGTCTAATATTAAATTATCAATCGCTTCATTAAAAAAATCTTGTTTTTGACCTGTAGTCCACAGCCCTGCATACATTATAGATCACAAATATAAACTTTCAGGATCTTGTACAATTTGTTTGATACCTGGATGTCAAGTGTTTACTTTAATAACATCCACAAATCATATAATGTTATATAAAAAAAATTATAAAACGTGTACCAGACTTAAGACTTTTTTAAAACACTTGCTTGTAAGACATTTTGTAACGTGTTATGCAAAAAAAAACTCATGCACATTGTGAAACAAACAGCCATGTGGCGTACAGCATCTGCCCCGGTGGGCCCGTGATGTTACGCAACCACAGTGTACGACCCGGTTCTGAAGGGGTTTGGTTGAGAAAGTGGAAATCGCTTTAAAACATCACTTTTACATTCAGAAGAGACGCGGGACAAGGTGACTTTAAATACAATTAATCTGTGTGAACCGAGCTGTACAATAATCGTACGTACATACAGTACGTAAGATCAACCAATCACAAACTTTGCATTGTTTGCATAGAACAATTTTATAGTTACTTAATTAAAGAGGCAGGGCAAGTTTTTGTCATTATATTAACTGCAACTATTATTACAAATACTGATCACAACAAACACACAGGCCATGAAAAAACACTGAGAATGATAATGATTTGTAAAAGTAACTAGTGGACAAACAGTCAGTTTGTGCTGAAGTGTAGGACTGTTTTCAACGAACCATACATAGCAATAAAACGTCACATTTAAACATGCCCTGCAAGACTGAAACCTCCAATATACCAAATAAACAACGCTACGAAACAACACAATGAAATGCTACGTGTAGTTATAAAGACAAGAAACATTCGACGCAACCTCCAATATCAGAAAACTATCAAAATACAATTTCTGCTACAAAAATGAGGACAGAATTATCAGAAATCTCGCAAAAACGTCACAAACACAGGGACACCCCGCCCCCTTTAGGTCTAATTTGCATACTTAGCAAGAAAACATGCTAATTGGCCACAAACAAGCATGTCATCGTTCACATTTCGTTGAAGCTCCACAGAATTATTCTGCATGTCATCACACTGTAAGAACATGAAGCCTGTCTGCATTCACACTGGAACATCCGGTACCAGAAGCGAATTCAGATTATACACTTAATGTCTCACTGAGCAGCTGCACAAACCAAAAATACCCTGTGCCACCCCTTTATAGTACCTAAATCTAATCTTAAAATCCTTTCATCTGTTCATGCAATCACCCAACTCATGTTGTGTGGTTAAAACACTAACCATGTAACATCCTACATGTTGCACTGCAAACATGTGTGTAACGTTTTTAAAACATTTTAATTGTATACAAAACTCTGTCTACAGGTAAGGCATTTCAGACAGAGGCCTGGCAAGAGTTTAAGGAGTCCATCTATACAATTAAAGCTAGTGTTTACATCCCACAAGTAGGTGACTAGCAGTACCTAAAAACCCTCTTTCATCCTCTTTGGGAATATTGCACCTTCCTATTTCTCCTGCTGCAAAATCACGGAAGGGTTCAATCCTGCTCCCAAATGCCAATCCGTTATTGCATCACACTGTGACCTAGACAATTCTGACCAATCAGATTCACTGCCGTTAAACCATCTCTGCCGAGTGGCTTGTAACTTACATAATGCTGACAATGTAACAACGCAAGCAAACATCTCGGTTTCACCACGGTAGAGCCGAGGTCCCAACATCCCCTGAGTCTGTTGGTCTGCTGGTGAGCCTGCAAACGTGTTCGTAAATCTACCAAGGGTTACAGAAAAAGCGTCTTTAAAAACGATACCACAGCAGATTATTCGGCCACTCGGACCTCAAGCATCACATCGTCCTATGAAATCTTTACCCTCCTTAAATCCAAAGCGTAAGTGAAAAAAAGGGTCTGACAGAGTCCGCAGAAGATCAAAGCGTCTTGGCCTACATCCAGCAGGACACAAATCAGGATCCGGAAGCCCGTTTGGCCCCATCAATACTTGTTTATTCCGAAGAGACGAACGCCGTGGAACTGCGGCAGTTTGGGAATCAATACGGTGAGCAGGGATGTGGTGTTGATGATGAAGTGGACCTTGTCGTATTTTGTATAAAAGCTGGTGAGGAAATACCTGCTGAACAAAAAACAAACGAGAAGATCAGAAGTCAAAAAGCAACATGTACATAAAACGTTACGTAACTCAAATAAAAATAAGCTTCTAAAACGTAACATCTTACTTTTCTTTTAAAACAACTTTTTTAATGATGTCACTCAGACAGTGTGGGTTATGGAGTCATGTTAACCAATGACCATCCCACTTTTCACCATCCAATCACTTCCGGGCAGATATAATCAAGTCCTGCTCAATTGTTTTCCCTGATTAAATATCCTGTTTACTCCGAAACGTCACGTTACTGAATGAAAATGGGTTACAAATTGCGTTGACCTACCGGCTCCTAAAATGAAAGGCAATAACGTTCTAACAAATATGACACAGCAAGTTAAAGTGACATTTTCCTGAACAAACCCTGTTTCAATAGAAACCCTCTCATTCCTCGCTGTAGCAGACGGATTTATCCTCACCTCAGGAGAGGAGGTGTACAACAACACATGACCTGACAGACTGTCTAACTGATTCTAAATTGGGCTCTCCTTGCCAGCCGACACCGCAGGACATCAGCATCGCTCACTCTTGCCCGCAGTCCTGCGGAGAATGCTGTGAAAGCGTTCCTAATACGTTGCCGAACTCTGTGAGGACGAATTAGCATGACGGACAAGAAACTCTTAACTGTTTTAATACCAAAAGTGCTTACAGTATAATAGGGGTGATGGTCAGAAACTTTCGAGAGGCGGTAAACTGGACGCCGTAGTCCATCTGTTCCCAGTGCGTCAGCAGACGGGCCTTGCCTTGATCCGGGGTCTCAAACGGTGTCCCTTTGACCGTGTGCAAGAGGATATACATGCACTGCAACAGACAGAACAACAACAATAACATCACGACCTTTGGCATAATTCTTCAAAGCTTTATCAGCAGGTGTTGTGAAACTCTTAGCTGCAAGAGCCGATCTGTTTTAGAAACAGGAAGACTAAGAAAGGCGATATCAGGACGGCACCGAAGTCTGCCACTGGCTGAAATTACAGATAACAGGAGTCAGTAACTCAATGGGCCAAAATTCATCAAGCACAAATGTTGCTGTATCAGAACTTTTGCAGCTGGTGACTGTCATCAAACGGTGCGTTTGAGATTGTTTTAAACTTGCATGACTCCTTGCATGGAAAACAAAAGGAGTTTAACTTTCTCCACACAATGAAAGTTGCAACAGGGCTACAGGTGCCTTTAAATAAAGACTTTACCTAAGCAACACACGATACCACAAGGTGGGAAGTTCTCACCATGTTATGGATGATGTTGGTGAGGGTCCACACCACAGGCACGCTGACGAAGGGTATGCTGAGCAACACGATGTGTAGGAGACCGATGCCGAGCACGTAGGAGAGCCACATACCCCTGCTGTTCATCACACGTGTGTTCGGGTTAACTTCACTGTGCGCCGTGCCCACGTTCATCCTCACGTTTAACTTATTCAACAATCACAAGAACAGGCGTAAACAACCAACATCTTCCGTGCAAAGGCGACTTGTGAAGAGTCATTGAAGTGTTTAAACTCGTCGTATTGAAAACGAAAGCAAGGTCGCTTACCGTAATGTATTATCCGAGGGTGTCGGAAATCCGTTCTGGCTGGAAAACGTTGTATTAAGAAGCGCAGCGCGTTTTTCTCTTGCATTTAAAGGGTGACACGTCTGTTTACTTCATCGTGTTTGCTTTCAGTCACTTCGTTCCCGTGCAAACAGATGGTGACTTCAGCGTTTCACGTCATCGCGTTCAGACTCGATGGACTCCAGCTCATCGGACGGGCGGCTGATTGGACGCCTCGAACCACGTGGGGGACTTGCGCCAATCGACGCTCGATGCGTTGATAAATCGGTGAACAGGCGTTACGCTTCTCCAAACGTCACAGAAAACGCTGGTGGGATTAGCGGAGCGTTGTGCAAAGATACAGAGATTTGTGGGAAAAGTAGTTTATTTGATGCATCCGATTTGTGTCAAACCTGAAAAAGAGGGAAAAAAAAGAAATATTAAGATGTGCACCGAATAAAGACACTTATGCATAAACACTTACACAAAAACACAATATACAGGTAAATGTGTGTATGCACTTACTTTCAAAAGTATGTACGTATATACTTTTGCATCCCAACAACACACAGGCTAATGCATGTTACTGCAACTCAGTGTGATTTGACCTTACAGTCCCACACGTTACATAATGGCTGTCAAGCTAATGTTCCTCTCATTTAAAAACTCTCACTTTGCCCTGTAGGAACTGAAACCACGAGACCTTCACCGATGTACAAACACGACTTCAAAGCTGTGGTCCTCTTGTCTTGCTCTTACGATGGATGCTCCTGGTGGTAGCTTCTGCATTTTGAAGGCTGTTAAATTGTAATCTTGGAGCGTTGAACATGCCTCTCTGATATTCTTTAACAATGCAACCTTTAGGCCTGTAGATTTATGTTTCTTGACTTGATGCATTTTCCCTCAGCATGTGTTCCTGTTGGAAGAAGGTTATAGAATGTTTAGTGTCCT
Organism: Yasuhikotakia modesta; assembly: GCA_036877545.1. Lineage (NCBI taxonomy): Eukaryota > Metazoa > Chordata > Actinopteri > Cypriniformes > Botiidae > Yasuhikotakia > Yasuhikotakia modesta. The sequence continues at coordinate 15,816 of JBAJNP010008475.1, forward strand.
ATACAATCACATATTGTCACCTATAGAATCACCCATAGTCACCTACAGACACCTATAGAATCACCTATAGTCACCTACAGACACCTATAGAATCACCCATAGTCACCTATAGAATCACCTATAGTCACCTGCAGACACCTATAGAATCACCTATAGTCACCTACAGACACCTATATAATCACCTATAGTCACCTACAGAATCGCCCACAGACACCTATAGAATTGCATCAGAACTGTATCTTTATGTCCCCCGAGGGTCAACTGCTTCTGATAACAATGGCCAATGATTTTGGCTTTTCTCAATAAATCAGAAAGTCTCCTCTGAAGCATAAGTCGTTTGATTTACTTTCATTTCTAACAGATGCAGTTGTGAGGTTTCTGGTGACACAAAGAATCCATATTTCATTTTTAAGAGCCTTAAACCTCAAGTGCGACTTCTCCTCTTACAGCAGAGAACAGCTGAGGGAGTTTATATGAAATCCACCACAGATTAATGTTTCGCTGACTGTCGTGTTCTTGCAAACACTCGGTTTCTTGCACCAGAAGTTTTCAAACTAGAATTTGGCACATTCCTAAACTGCATGCCTCGCATATTTTAAGCCAAGCCCAACCTATACCTCTTAAAAAACACACATTGGTTCTACTTTTCCTAATTAAATATGACTTTAAAGTTTTGGGGGCTTAAAGGATTGCCTGTAACATAATTCTTCATGACACCACCAATGTTAAAAACACAAGATCACCCAAGTTTACAAACAAACTTAAACTAAATTTCAAAGTACGTCGGATAAAACGCAGTGGCACTATTTTGAGTGACCAGAAGATGTCAGTATCTACACATGTTTGATGTTTCTTTGCCCTGTACTCACTTCTATGATCTGAAGGTAGATTTTTAAAGCCAATTTATACCTTTTTGTCGCATTTATGTGGACTGTATGTTGTCACCAACACAATTCATTCATTCATCAAGATACTAAGACTATACTGTTCTCTCTGCCACTATGTGAACTGTACATTTTACTCAAACGTTTCACAGTTTATAATTAACAGCATATGAACAAATTTGGGGGGCGCAGTTGAAAAAAGATTGCCATCGTAACATTTAAAACACATTGACACCTGAGATTAAAGACTTGGGGTAAAACGCTTTTAGCTGTTAGACTGCGCTGTCAAAGCCACAAGGCCTGGAAAATGTAAGCCTTTCAATTCTTTGAAAACTTAGAAATAACATTTGATAAGCTGTCAATTTTTTGTAATAGATGGGCCCCCGTCTCCCAGGCCTAATGAGTAGGCGCTACCACAGAGGACCTTAGAGAGCACCCCTCATCACAGGCCCAGGCTAAATGTCATTTATAACATCTATAGTGCTGAAAAAGTGACATTATTTCCACTGCCTTATTTATCAGATCTGTTCGGTCTGAACTCTCGCATATCGTAGATTGAGGCCCTGGGTTCTGAGTGTTGCAGCGTTAAAATAAATACGCTCTACACGTCTCACATCTGATTTGATATTTGCTTAAGAATCTGTGCCAGACATCACGCTTTGCTCTACGTACAAGGATAACAGTAACCCGAAATATGCAGCGTGCCCATGTAACGTATTCGATTTCGAGCTTCAATAATCCCGAGTCAAGAATAATTTAAATCCTGAGAGAAGAGGAAGAGAGCCCTTGTGACCCAGGCCAGCCTAATGATAGCACACTGAAAAAACTAAACTACTGACACTCCATTATTGTTCTATAGAGGAAGCTGGGGATTAGAACACCAAAGAATTTCAATAAAGGAACTGTCTGTTGTGGAACCGAGGGTCCTGGGGGGCTGCAGAGCTTTAGGCATTGTCCTGGAGGGTGATTGAGAGTGAGGAGAGGGGAGTGGAGAAGCATTGTGCTCGGACGGAGCCTTTGTAAAGATGGTTATTAGGAGAGAAATGGCGTGGGGGTTCCTGTTGACTCTTCATCTTGTGTGAACAAAGTATCTGACATATAGCTCTCACTCACTCTCTCACAGTCTCTGAGCTTGCGCTTTACGACGGCCATGAATACCGGGGCGAGCCCACAGAGAGCCCTGCCAAGCCCAGACCTGCGCGAAAGCCTATTGTCCGGCTTAAGTGTGGTTTAATTAAGCGGGCTCTGTGTCCTGAGAGAAGAGAGGAGCTTTAAAGAACTCCGGTCCTGTGGAGATGCTGAGGTCACCAATGGCAGGGATGATGCGTAGTGTTGGGCTATTGAGGGGGAAAGTGTTTGCAGCACTAATGAAAAAGGTTTGTTTGGGGGAGATGAATGGGGAGGGGTGAAGGAGTGTCTGGTCTTTGTCCTCAGCTTACAAAGTAGGGACAAAAGCAGTGATATTATACAAATGCACCCATTTCCAGGACAAGATGCTGTAACGGGGGCCCAGAGACAGGTCAGACTGCTCCATCTCAGCCGCATCTGCTAGCTAACTAGCTTCATCGTTGACACCCTACTAAATGGTTGTACCCTCAGCCAAGGTAGCGCACACAAAGATGCACACGTACACGCATGCATACGCACTTTAGTTAAATCCCAAAAGCAGGGGATTCTGGGTAAAGAAAATTTGGGGGTTGTGGGATCTGGGTATTAAGCGGATTTTCTCTGCAACTGTAAGAACAAGCTAATTCCTCAGACCTCCTTTATCGCTAACACGGCAATAACAAACAATGAAATCCTGAAGAGAAGCAAGCAAAGGGAGAGGAGGGGAGAGGCACAGACACAAAAGAAAGAAAGATGGATAGAATGAAAGAGAGGAAAGACTTGTGAGGAGAGGGTGGGCTCGGGCATGTTAAGAAACTTTCTCGCTCTAGTGTTATGTGTGAACCCTCTGCTAATCCAGGTTTTATTGGTTGCCTTGTCCGGCCACACTGTCCGGACCGAGTGTGTGTGTGTGAGGGATAGCGGGGGTCTACACATGTCCTTCTTTGTGACTGCTGAGAGAGAGGAAAGCCTGAGAAAAGCCGGACCTGGTTACGGCCGTTTTCGGGTCGCCTTAGAAACCTACACCACAGGGGTCCTCTGTGCGTCCTCTGTACTAAAAAAAAACACAGATTAATGCACACATGCAGAGTAGAATGGTGTTGTGTATGGCATATGTAGCATATAGCCCCAGTTTTAACTCGATAGTCTGCTAGCATTACCTTTCAAGATGTCTTCAACGTGTGCGTCAACAGCAATTATCTTCTGTCCACTTATCTAAACATTAACAATGTCATTCAACAACAGAAACAACAGGAAGCCAAAAGGGTATCTTCCCTAGATTACAGGGCATACTTGGTGGGTGTGTAGGGTGATGTATTGGACCGGCCCTAATAAAAAGCAGGAGTGTCCACAAACATGACTTAATGAGTAAGGATGAGAGACTCCTGACCCTGAGGTCAAGGCTCCAGGCCGGCCTCTCTGTTCCCATTGATCTGCTAGTGCACTTCATTTCCATGCTCTAGGGCCCACTTCAGTAAATTCATTAAGTGCGATTGATACGAGAATCAAGACTTCCTCCATGGCACAATGGCTATGAGAGGAGAGAAAAGTCTGTTTGTGTTGTAGGCGTGTTAAGCATCTCCATGGCTTTTGTCCTAGTTTCACACTGTTGCCGTGCATGCCGAGGCTCAAATCCTTCAGATTCTAATCATCACTTCATTTCCAGACAGTCTATCATGTTATAAACCTTACAGTCCTGACCCGGGAAACGTGGTTTCAATGTTGTTGAGATGCCGACCGCAGACCGTTCCTCGCCTCCACTCGTAAATTACGCTCCAATCATGATTTCCCAGCCAATCCTGGCGAGCAGATCTGGGCCTGTCACTCCTCAAGAATGCGGAGTCCAATCAAATCGCTGATCTCGGCACAATGCAGCTGATGGGAAGCAGATCTATATTCTCGATGTCAGGAGCACAGCGCACACCAAATACCTTTAAGCAGCAGGTTCAAATCTGATGCTAGCACAGCTGTTTAGCTAAATTATGACTTAATACAAGCATCTGCTTTATAGCATTAACACTTAACAACAAGTCTCTAAACAAACATTCAAGTAATGACAAAATTTCAGTTTCTTTAGCAATCAATATTTTGCTAAAATGAGCTACCAATTGCTGTCAAACATCATTTATATATCTATATGTTTATGTACAAGTCTATGTCTTGTCAAGAAAACAAAAAAAGAAAACAAAAAACTGCCCAGGTTAAAAAAAGAACATTTAGATGAACATAGTTCATTATAAGTTAAATATTAGTTCATAATAAGTTATATAAGTATATACACAGACACACATTTGATGGATATAGACAGACATATAAGAACTGGCGGATGTCTGAATGACCTCCCATGCCTTGAAGCACAGC